>MUZC01004546.1:937357-963346 GCA_002072015.1 Radix auricularia | reverse complement strand
CCCCCTAGGTGCGTGACGTCATTTATGGACGGCCCCTTAGGTGTAGAACTCAAATACCAAAACGGAGGTTTTCTAAACTTTCTTTTATGGTACATCGGAAAGATGAATATACGCTGCTATATTTAGCTTGCGGGAAAAACAACAACAACCCAACACCCAAATGAAATCGATGCAATACATAAATGAGCTGACAGTTCCACGTCACGTAAAGTCGATTACTTAGTACGCGATCATTTTCCTCATTCATCATGAGAATAATCGAATCTTAGCCATCTACTCAACACTACTTGAGATAAGTTCACGAGCCTACGGAATGATTTATCGCTAATCATGAAAGCCTCTAGTAATTGGGTGGAGATTCAATAGTATTTTCATGATTTGACTGCAGCTCTCCACAATGGTATTAACACGATAAATAGATGAACTATTTATTAAGGTAAATGAATATTTTCAAGCTAGTAAGAATTCAAATGTTGAAAAATGAAAAAAAAAAAAAAAGACAAAAAAATCTCAGAGAAGTAATTAAGCTATAAGGTTGTCACTTTGTAAAATAATTATTATTTTTTTTTTAAATCACTTAAGGACGTCCCTTAAAAATTACCGCATATTTAAAAGGTTATATTTTATAATGGTCGTTATTATCAAACTGTCCATTACCCATCAATGGTCCGTGTAGATTTTAAAAAAATTGAAAATTTGTTTTAAAAGTTGTTAATGATTAAAATTCACCCACTAGACAAACGTATAACTTTGTATACTACTAAAATGAACATAGAAACAAACACGCATAAACTTACATGTGTTAATACTATTACTTCTAAGTGTATTATAATTCAATTGAGGCCACGTATTATGAGACAGCTCAATTTACGATTAATAAATAAAATTATAGTACATACTAAAAAAAGAGTCAATTTCATTATTTAACATTTAAAGTTACACGGAATGAGAACCATTTCATTTTTTTTAAAACGGTGCCAAGATTTCGCCTAGCAACCAATACATCCGAACAATCTCAGAACTTTTCCAAGAAAAAACCCCCAGCTATAACGAGCTGATCGTTCAAGGGTGATGAAACTGTTTCCAAACTCTCTGACCTGATAACGTCCTTGGTTTATTTATTTTTTGTTTGTAATGTTTGCATGTGTTGTGTGTTGGTGTTCTTTGTGTGTGCGTGTTTTTGTGTGTGCGTGTTCTCTGTATGTGCGTGTTCTTTGTGAATGCGTGTTCATTGTGTGTGCGTGTTCTTTGTGTAAGCGTGTTCTCTGAGTGTGTGGGTTCTCTGTGTGTGCGTGTTCATTGTGTGTGCGTGTTCATTGTGTGTGCATGTTCTCTGTGTGTGCTTGTTCTTTGTGTGTGCGTGTTCTCTGTGCGTGCGTGTTCTTTGTGTGTGCGTGTTCTCTGTGTGTGCGTGTTCTCTGTGTGTACGTGTTCTCTGTGTGTGCGTGTTCTTTGTGTGTGCGTGTTCTCTGTGTGTACGTGTTCTCTGTGTGTGCGTGTTCTCTTTGTGTGCGTGTTCTTTGTGTGTGCGTGTTCTTTGTGTGTGCGTGTTCTCTGTGTGTGCGTGTTCTCTCTGTGTGTGGGTGTTCTCTGTGTGTGTGTGTTCTTTGTGTGTGTGTTCTCTGTGTGCGCGTGTTCTTTGTGTGTGCGTGTGCTTTTTGTGTGCGTGTTCATTGTGTGTGCGTGTTCTCTGTGTGTTCGTGTTCTTTGTGTGTGCGTGTTCTCTGTGTGTGCGTGTTCTTTGTGTGTGCGTGTTCTCTGTGTGTGCGTGTTCTCTGTGTGTGCGTGTTCTATGTGTGTGTGTGTTCTCTGTGTGTGTGTGTTCTCTGTGTGTGCGTGTTCTCTTTGTGTGCGTGTTCTTTGTGTATGCGTGTTCATTGTGTGTGCGTGTTCTCTGTGCGTGTTCTCTCTGTGTGTGGGTGTTCTCTGTGTGTGCGTGTTCTTTGTGTGTGTTTTCTCTGTGTGCGCGTGTTCTTTGTGTGTGCATGTTCTTTGTGTGTGCGTGTTCACTGTGTGTGCGTGTTCTCTGTGTGTGCGTGTTCTCTGTGTGTGCGTGTTCTCTGTATGTGCGTGTTCTCCGTGCGTGCGTGTTCTTTGTTTGGCTTACTTACGGTAACATAGGAAATAAAGAGCTCGAGAGCTAATCAGAAAGCTTTGAGTAGTGTAAATTCTTTATTTATCATTGTTAGTGAGATATTAGAAGGGTGTTTATTGAAATATAATTATGATTTCTTTGGCAAAATTAAATTTCTGTGCGATAAATTAATTCAGTTATTGAGTGTCAAACACTTCAGTAACTTGCTGTAAATAACTTATTATGCTTTCATAAGTTATTTAAAAGCAGAGGCGCTAACAAATACAAAAAAGGCTCTTTTCTCAAATTTCTCAATGACCCTAATTTAAAGCCCCAAGACATTATGTTTTGGGGCTAGTATATAAATTGTTTGGGCTAATTTCTGTGCCTGGATCACCATTTTATGACCCAATGACTGTTTAAATACTCTGATACATAAACATGGACTGTGAATAATAATGTGATAATAAAATGTAAAATAAAACAGTTTAAATAGAAATCTCATAAATTTTATAGCATTAAAATGGATTAAAAGTTAAATAGCTAAATGATATATCTTTAAAATGTTTCGTATAACATTCAAATGCATGATATTAATGAACTTTGATTTACATTTACATTGATTCCACACGTGGCTTCCTAGGTTATTTTGATTTAATATTTTGTTTAGGTATGTGTGAGATACACTATCGAAACCTTTTTCTTCGTCGATACAGGCTTCAATGTTTTTATCTCTGGCATAATGTATTACATCTCTGATGAAATGATTTTGGTTGTTTATATTCCTATCTTTAATACTACGGTGTCTGGGTGCACTAAATCCTTTAGGTGAGGTTTCATTTTGTTAGCTATTACTTTAGTTATTTTTTTATAGTCTGTATTTAGTAACGATACTGGTCTACAGTTTTTAGTTTGAGTTCATTATTTAAGCATCAGAATGAAATCTATTGCATTGTAATGATATCCTAAAGAAGCTAAAATAGTAACACTCTATTACTTTATTACGGCGAATCAAGGCAGTCAATGGCAATGTAAACAGGATATAGATCTAATCGATTTCATTTGAGCATATTCAAACATGCCCACTTAGTAATGAACTTATTTAGAAGTGTTAAATACTTACTTATCACCAAAAACTGTTAGGTGCTTTTTAATGCTCAAATAATATCTTTTCCATTCATATTTTAATTTTTTTAAATTTTAACAACACCTTTTTAAAATCAATGTATTATCCATCCATCCATCCATCCATCCATCCATCGATCCATCGATCCATCCATCCATCCATCCATCCATCCATCCATCCATCCATCCATCACGCACAAAGGAACATAAAAGAAGAAATTATAGGTAAGAAATAAAAGCTATAAAGGACATAATATTACAATGATAATATTTCACAACTAACATTTCATTTATCTATTTCTAGGAAACGCATATACTTAGAATGTTTTAAGCTATCGGTATAAATACATAACGTAAGAAGCATCCTCCTCCAACCCTCCTATTATTACATTCAATGAAGTTGTGCATTACCTCATGCGGCTTTCAATATCGCTGTCTCCCAATTTGTCCAGGCCGGGCGTATATCCTCAACATGAGCGGATTAGACTTTTCATTCTATCCACGAGTATTCGCCACACATTCCCAGCGAAACATTCACAGACAATATTGAAATAACTTGCAGGAGTAGAAGAAAAAAAATGCTTTTGGCCATCCATCAATCTATCCATCCATCCATACGTAAGCAACGTCCAAGCTTACAGAGAAGCCAATATCCATTGATGCAGTTCAAATCGCGTTTCTTTAATATCACCGGAACCCCAGCCTGTTTGTATGTTGGGGTAAACAGAGCAAAGTGGACCGGAAAGGAGGCCAGAAGATTTTTTCGAAAGGTTCTGATTGGTGTCGCCATTGTTACATGGTGGGGGCAGGTAATTACTGGGTCTGCCTTCCTCAGAGCTTACCAGTGGATTGATTTTTAGACTGTGGTAAGTGATACGGATAAAACTTTTCTTTATTTGGACAATTTAGGAGAGACTTGCAAAAATTTGCTGATTGTCAAGGAAGCTGAAGAGGCGGGGGGACTTGTACAACGTCAGACTATTTTGTCACTTTATTAGAGCTTGGGCGAACGGTAGAGTGCTGTCCTGGCAAATAATTTACATTTCCAAACAAATAACGGGATTAATACATCCTCAAAACTGGTATATACATACATAACCTCTCTTTTTCGAGGTCGTAGGGGATTCTAATGTTTCCATTAGAACAAAATCGGGCTTAATGGAGACTGGCAGCGCCCATCCCTCTCAAGGTCAGCGGAGGACTTTCTTAGCGTTAGTTATTTCTCAACATATTTATAGTGGCTTTTCGTGGACTCGATCCCACGCCCCTCAGCTTGTGAGGCGAGCGCACTATTGACTTCGGTTCCCAGCCGCCATTATATATTGCTCCTTTTTTTCTCTAAATATTTACAGTATTTAAAGTTCTTAACCATTTTTCTCTACGACTTAAACCCGAAGAGCAGTGATTTAAAAAAAAAAAAAAAATTCTTTATTGTTCAAAACCTCTGTCTATGCACACAATATGACAAAATTATTGAAACTTTATCTTCATGAAAACTATTTGTAAGATCGTTTTGTGAAATTCTTTGTTGCGCCATAAACAATCGGCAAAGTTTCTTTAACTAATAGTCTACGCCATGATATATTTTTCCTCAACATTTAAATGATACTTTTTTTTCTTGAACTCTTATTATTACTAGTCTTATTACGTCACTTCTATTGCTATCTTACACCATCGAAATAATGTTTCCTGAACCATTTTAATGAGAAGCCCTACCCTCTTGTTGTTGTATTCCAAAACGTTATGGTTCATTATGAATACAAACAACATTATTTCATCAAAGCTGATGTCTGATTCTGTGGGACGTGGTGGTCGAGAGGTAGTGCTCATGGGTTTTGTTATGGGACTTATCATCCTCATGGGTCTTGTTATGGGACGTATCCTCATGGGTCTTGTTATGGGACTTATCATCCTCATGGGTCTTGTTATGAGACTTATCATCCTCATGAAAATTGTTATGGGACTTATCATCCTCATGGGTCTTGTTATGGGACTTATCATCCTCATGGGTCTTGTTATGAGACTTATCATCCTCATGGGTCTTGTTATGGGACTTATCATCCTCATGGGTCTTGTTAGGGTACTTATCATCCTGATGGATCTTGTTATGTGACTTATCATCCTCATGGTCTTGTTAGGGGACTTATCATCCTCATGGAACTTGTTATGGGACTTATCATCATACTCATAGGTCTTGTTATGGGACTTATCATCGTCATGGGCCTTTTTATGGGACTTATCCTCATGGGTCTTGCTTTCAAAAAACCTCATTAAATATTTGACTTTTGTAAAATGGCAAAAAAAAAAAAAAAAAAAAAAAAGAGGCAGAAAAAACACTATATATTTTTTATTGAAGAATAAAAGCAAAGGAATATAACTATTTTGGAATCTTTACTGTTTCCTCTTGATGAATCCCGAATAGCGCTCCTAGTCTCTTAGATTGTCTTGACCGAACTAAGTTATACATTTAAAATTTAACCAAAATAACAACTTCTAGATCTAGCTAAGTTATGCACTTGAATCAAGGGATCACTTTTAAGTGTCAGATCGTTGAATTATTTAAAAGTCAGTGCCTCGATTTTTTTTTTAACCGTAATATTAGCAAATGTATTTATCTTGTCTGAAGCCTCTCTTTGCATTTGCAAATCATTTCCGATCAGACATGCGCAGTGCAATGAACTTTAGCTGAAGATTTAAAAGTAACGTTAGTGAAAGCTTCAAATAAACCATGTCCCCACGTTATGTGCGGCACTGAAACGAATAAAATATTTGCCTATGGTAATTGATCTTCGAGTGGTATTCGACTTTTTGGTTCCTAGCTTCAGGGATTCTAAAATTATGTAGATAACCTCAAGTTTTTAATATTTATATATTAAAATATTATTTTATATATTTTTTAATATATATAAAAAAAATTAAAAAATAGAAAAATGAAATTATACTATAATGTATTTCTAACTGATTTAATGGAACAAAACAACAATTTTGTGGAAAGAATTTGAAATTTTATACCTACTCAATCTCTCATCCTATATAATATTGGTCCCTCAAACTCCTACAGACTCATACAGCCAATAATCCATTGGGGAGAAAAATTTAATCTCATTTACATGTTAAACAACTTTACGCAGACGCACAAAACCAATTGTTTTTGGTGTAGTAATTTTGTCATCATTCAGTTCTGTTTCCCATCTTGAAGTGTGTAAATCCTTCTTATCACAACTGTTACTCCTAGGCAACATGCCACCAAAACGACGGCGGAACGTCTTTGGACGTGCTTTGATGCTGATTTCTAATAATTTACACTCGCTTTTATAATTTAAAAAAAAATTTAATCACCTTATTGTTTAATGAATTTTAAAATTTAGTCACACAGTTTATAGAAAATTACTGGTCCCCTAACTTTTCAACATTTTAACATTTTTATTAACAACCAATTACACCAGTTCAACGGGAAATTATGCATTTGTTGTTTGTTGAATTCTTAATGATATATCATTTATTTTTATGTTAAGATACCCTGAAAATATATCTACAAATAATTTTAGGAACCGTAACTCCTGAAATGTTAAATGAGTATGAGTAATGAACTGTCATGATTAGGAAGACTCATAAGGTCTGAATACATGAAATAAACTACGTTTGGATAGAGAAAAACCAGTACGTTTGTTTTATATCAAATACCCTTTTTTGTTTCGGTTGTTTTAATCGAAGACTTTAAAGAGGAATAATACTGTGCAAAACAGTTCTGAATTTATCCGAATTAATATAGTACAATCACAAACAAGCTTTGCTCTTCAAATAACGTAAAGGAATAAAAATCTGAATGTGAAAACTTAGCTGGAGTCTTTAGAAAAGATAATATGTTAAAGAAATAAGTTAACTCAACAAATTTCTGTTTAAAAGTGTTTTGAATTCCACAAGACGCTAGATCTATGAATATTAAGGATTCATTTATTCCTGTGAGTGCCTGTAGCATGCAGTCCTAAGCTTACACAACATGCAATCTCCAAGATGGCCTCATAGAAACATACATCTAAGAGCCGTGGAAATAGCGGTTAAGCGGCAGCTTTACTTAGCAACAAAAAATCAATTTGTTATTTAGTAGCGCAAAGCCTCGGGGAGGTATTAACTTATGGGAACGTCCGGGTCACGGGGCTGAAAAAAGCTTACGAACATGTCTGTTAAGTTTGAGTGCACACTTGCAAAATTTATGTTTTATACTATAAAAATAAACCGCGAAAGATAAAAAGGGACACACTTTGCACTTTGAGAATCTGTGACCTTCGACCTCTTGCAGAAGAGAGTAAACATGAAACATAGACAAGGACGTCTGAGACAACTCTAACACCGAGAAGACGTGTTTACTATACCCCAAATCCATTAGTCTTTTAATGGAAGCAGCTATTGGCATGTTACTTTAACTAAGCGAATAAAATCTCTTATCTGGGGAGTGTTTGCGCCTTAGAACTCAACAATAAATTTGAAACTTACCCTGCTAGCTAGATCTCTAGCACATCAAATTATGGATTGATGATGTGAGTTGTATGTTGAATTCATTATTTGTTTGTTTGCTTCAGTGAAGTGGAAAATGCATTAAGTGAATCAGTGAATCAACATTTCAATGTATAATCGTTGAAGAAAAAAATGCATGCTTAAAAATATCATTAAATTAATTGTTACAATATTTCATAAACATTTTGTTTCTCGAAATCCTTACACATAGAATGGTTTGAAACAAATCCTGAATGGAAAGTTGACACAAACAACACAATGTATTAAAAAAATTCCACAAAATGCGCATAAATCTGTGTATAGCATGGGGCATATAAAGAGTAAATCTATGTGTGTTAATCGGGAGCCTTAATAAAACAAATGGCTCATTTTCACTGATTTATTTTGTCCTAAAAATGTTGTTCCACCCTCAACTCTTTCTTCCCCCGTAATGAAAGTATTTTTTAGACCATCAATAATTGTGTTGTACTTTAGTTTAGGCTGACAATGACTGACTGCTCAAAGACCGTCAAAAATCAAAGTTAGTTGATGTCTTTTTATAATTTTCACTGAATTATTCAAGTGCAACCAGCACTTCTTTAATTACTATAATAAAACTGGAAATTAAAAAACAAAAACAAAACAATCCCTTTTGCAATATGTTTCTTACACAATAGCAAGGATATTAGGATTAACGTTCACAAATATATTACACATTTCTTACTAGACACAAAGTTTACAGCACCAGGTGACACCATCACAAAGAATGATACCACAATGTGAAATTGTTCAGTGTTGCTGTTATTTGACACTGGCGCACTCGATGAGGGTTAGTGGAAGTCGTGAAAGGGATAACAGCATGAAGTCCCCCACTTGGTGACGCAAACCCTATTGACACCTCTGATAATATTATTATCCTTTAATTTTGTTTTCTATTATCTGATATGCTACGGTTAATATACAATAATTGCCAACAAATGTTATTCAGTTAAGAAATTACAAATACAGGAAAGCATGCACTGAATATATAAAAAAATATGTAGAAAACTATACATAATTTACTTATCGGCAAGATGAGAATACTTATGGTCCTTTATCTAATCTAAACAAATATAGCCTACTGGTATAGCCACACTAAAAGGCTCAAATAATAAAACCTATAATGATATTGAGACTAAAGCTAATAACTTTTACATCATCATTTTCTGCCTCAGGCGACAAGGAATTTTTTTAAAAATTTAAATAAAATGGAAGAAATAGGTAACATAACTGTAGATGACATAATGATACATTCACACCTAAAAAAACCTTTAAAATAAACAAAGCTACTGGCCCAGATGACTTTCATTAACCCTTTGGATTTAACCGCAGCTAAGTCTTTATTTTTTATGTTTGTTTTGTTTGTGTACTGTTTGTCCGCTGAAAATAGTTCGCTGTTTTTACAAGCTAATCCTTACCCTGTTTACGTCTTTTCCAGTAACTATTTTTATAAGCATGATTGCAGTCTCACCCCACTTTTTTGGCCCAGATGAATTGCCTGCCAGATTATTAAAACAATTAAGCAATGAACTGCCCCCAATCCTTGTAGGTCTTTTTCAAGCCCCTCTTAACCAGGGTGTGCCCAAAGATTGGAAATTAGCCAAAGTAACTCCACTCTTTAAGAAAGATTAAAAATCAGACCCTGGTAATTACAGACCTGTATCACTTAATAGTATGACCTGTAAATTAATAGAACACATATTATAAGATAGTAGAATTAGCCACCTTGACAAATATAATGCCCTATGCCCACATCGACACGGCTGTAGGAAAAAACATATGCGAAACACAATTAATAGGTCTAATAGATGAACCATCAAAAGGCTTAGACAATAAAGTAGTACATTAAAAAAGAGCTACAAGATTCATTACTGGAGAATATTCAAAAATGACAAGAGTAACACAATTATTAAAATTATTAAACCTTTAAACAATAGAGGATAGAAGAGCCAAGAGTAAATTAGTAATTATACATAAAGCAATTAATTATAATTTAGAAATACAACACAGTGAAAACTTAATGCAGCCCTCAGATAGACATAAGGAAAAAACACCTTTCTTTTTTCGTATGCAAGAACAAACACATAAAAGTTTTTTTTCTTCCCGGTCCGGAATTCGGATGTGAAATGGGTTGCCTGAGAAAACCAGGAAATTGAACATTTTATCATCATTTAAATCTCTAATAAAAGTGCAGGACTAGACACAAATCATAGATTAGGACGCAATAATCTTCTGTATAGAAAGAATTTCTGTAACAGATGAGAACAGATAAGATAATAATCATCATTAGAAGTCATGAGTTGATTTGGGAATCGTGATTGCACTAAACTAAAGTGCGCGTTCTTAAATACTTGAATAATTAACATGACATGTCAAACAGGGGCGTAGCAAGGGTTGCAAGTGCGCGGAAGAAAAGATGAGCATGATTCGCTCCTAAATCTTGGCTTGTGGGTAGTTTAGGATCATTAATTAACCAGGACGGGCGCCGGTTTATTTCAGCGTTTTCGTATTGAACTAAATGTCCCTCCTCTAAAATTTTTCACCCGAGAACACTCTCTACAACCCAGACCTACACCATGAACGTCACTGACTTCCCCTACTGCTTAGAGCATCTTACCCCCAAAACAACGTTGCTCTAGAATTTAAATACATATAAACTTTTAGAAGCATACCACCCGTCTGAGCCAGAACAATCCGCTTTATTTGTTGAATGACCACCTTAAAAGGTCATCCTCCATCTGATATCATTACAACTGAGGGAAGGTATCAAGTCGCTTTGGATGACATTGGCATTAAATTACAGAATCAACAACAGACCCAACAAAGTTACATAAAACCAGATAGTCTTTAAGAGAATGGATTTTTAAAAATTCCTTAATTTTAGAAAAAAAGTATATCGACGTTTATATCAGATAAGCTAAAGGAAGAGTTTAACGCGTGTACTTTAAGAACCATTTCCTTGTATTGTATAGAGACGGAAATTTCTCAGTCACAGTTCTTGTTTTTAATAAAGTTGTTCGTTAATTTTTTTTTTTATCTATATGTTGAAATTTATGACATAAAATGGAACTTACGCCATTTTAAGTAGATGTCAGGTATTAACATTCGTGACATGTCAACAAATAGAGAGTTTTCTTAGAAACACAAATAGAGAGTTTTCTTACAAACACAAATATAGAGTTTTCTTAGAAACACAAATAAAAATTTCTTTTAGAAATCGCATTTTCAGAATAATATTCAGTTTCAGATATTGTTTCATAATTTTGTAAATAAAGATTTTGTGTGTAACACAACTTTTACTCGCAGAAATTTATATATTTTTCTATTTGGCCATAAGTTATTTTGTGAAAAGTTTTTAATGATTATTTTATGCTTAACGCAAGCAAGAAATAATCATAACTAATACATTCTCACACATATTCGCTAACTCACACACGAACAAGTAAACCGTAAAACATTAAATTATAATGACAGAGTTTTCCTTTTAAAATTGTACATGTTCTGATGACGATCTATGTGTTCGCCCGTCACAAGTTTGAAGTGTTTAACGCACAGTTGTGTCCTATAACAAAGGACATAGGACAAACTCCATGTGAACATTAAGTCTTTATTCATAAAAATTCATTGTGACAGTTTTGGATATTTTAAATAAAAAAAGAGCAGGGTAATTAACTCAGGACAATGTGTTTAAAACATCAACACAAGACAATGTGTTTAAAACATCAACATGAGAGAATGTGTTTAAAACATCAACACGAGACAATGTGTTTAAAACATCAACACAAGACAATGTGTTTAAAACATCAACACAAGACAATGTGTTTAAAACATCAACACAAGACAATGTGTTTAAAACATCAACATGAGAGAATGTATTTAAAACATCAACACGAGACAATGTGTTTAAAACATCAACACGAGACAATGTGTTTAAAACATCAACACGAGACAATGTGTTTAAAACATCAACACGAGACAATGCTTACATCACCGATCGGAGGCAATGTATGTAAACCAACTAAGAAAATGCAAGGATGTTCTTTGATTGGTTTTCAATAGAGTGGTAGCCACTCTGAGTCCTCAGAATCCCAGACATTTGTAAGCCGTTAATCAGTTACAAGGATTTTCTCAAGGATTTACGGCTTAAGTCCACTACTACTTTCTTGTAATACAATTAAGTCTTAAAGTACAAAGGTTCCGAAAGTGGTTTAGTTCATTGAGAACGGAAACTCTACGCTTATTTTGTTCAAAAACATAAACAATGGACATCTAGACCTGTCACGTGATAACTGTGACTAGTGACGTTAACAATTAATAAGAGAGCAAGTATCTGGGATAATAACGAAAAAATAAGAATACTTTACTTTCATACCAAAGTATTCAGCCATTTTGAAACAATAACACTTTTTAAAAGTGTGATCATGGTTAAATTTTGAATGTATTTCAAGATCCTTCCAATTATAGATAATACCAGCTGGACTTTGGACGTTGAAAGGGCCCTGATCACACCAGGAAAACCAACACGCTAACAACATTGACAGCGTTAATAAAAATGCAAGACTACATGAAAACCACGGATAGGCGTTGGACGTACTAATCTTCTGTAGAGAAGAAAGCTCTCTAATAGATAAGAAAATTATCTCCCTACAATTTCTTCCACCCGGTATCAGATTCCTGTCTTGAAACTTGTGGTAATCACATTTTGAATCTGAGATTAGTCCCATAGTTTGCGCCTCTTTGATGGGGGTGTGGGGTGGCTTAGTTATTGGTTACCCAGTATGTTTGTGTTACTGTGGACTAAGACGAGAGTCAATTCTGCTCGACTATAAGATCAATGTCTTGGATTCACGCCCTAAGCTGGTGAGCAGCTGGCTTATGGTAATGCCTAAAGTCGTATTCACTACAGATTTCTTGAAATGTACGTACTCCGAAGGATTATGAGACTCGCTCCACTGTGTCTTTGATAACTAGATTATTTCTGTTTTTTTTAATTAAAATTTACTATATGGTTTGATGAACTAACGATTACAATCGTTGAGACGGGCACAGTTCATTCTATACGTTATTTGAAGCCTAGCTAAATTTCTATAATTAGCCGTCAAGTTATTTAAAGAGTTATTTAATTAAAGGGTCAAAAAGTATTCACTAACAAGGTGGCGATTATACAGGCCAGAAGTTACCTAACATAAGACGATATCCGATATACTATAATGTATTTTTATGAGTTTTATTCACTATAGATGAATTTGTATTTTATTCCGTAAGATGTACTCTGAAACATCAACTAGACAATGAATAATTGATCCACGTAAACCAGAGATTATGGTGTTGACAAGTACAAAATTATTTCGCTAACAAATTAAACTTCCGTTGCATCGAGGGCATTATTACGAAGGTTTTATTTTCTATAAATAATTGTTGATACAAAATCTAAATCTAAAGACTCTGAACAACAAATTATAATCAAACGGGGATCAGTCTAACAAATCCTTTTATTCGTCCTTGAACTGCTTCTGATTTCCGTCCGCAAAAATATTTATTGGTGGCGTTTAGACTCAAGGGGATCGTATGTTGACAAGACTACCCAAAGGAAACTACTTTGACTTTTGACACTGTCCAGTTATTATCATTTCTAACGTCCGAGTGACTTCCGGTTATTGTAACGTTGTATTTGTTTTTTTGATTCATATTCATACAAATTAAAGCATACGGTTTATGGTTTTTCACTTCCAGATACTTATACAAGTGTACATCTACAATATACTTATATAAGTGCACATCTACAATATACTTATATAAGTGTACATCTACCATATACTTATATAAGTGTACATCTACAATATACTTATATAAGTGTACACTTATATAAGTGTACATCTACCATATACTTATATAAGTGTACATCTACAATATACTTATATAAGTGTACATCTACCATATACTTATACAAGTGTACATCTACAATATACTTATATAAGTGTACATCTACCATATACTTATATAAGTGTACATCAACAATATACTTATATAAGTGTACATCTACCAATTACTTATATAAGTGTACATCTACCATATACTTATATAAGTGTACATCTACCATATACTTATATAAGTGTACATCTACCATATACTTATATAAGTGTACATCTACAAGATAATAATACAAGTGTACATCTACAAGATACTTATATAAGTGTACATCTACAAGATACTTATATAAGTGTACATCTACCAGATACTTATATAAGTGTACATCTACCAGATACTTATATAAGTGTACACATATCATATACTTATATAACTGTACATCTACCATATACTTATATAAGTGGATATCTACCAAATACTAATACAAGTGTACATCCACCAGATACTTATATAAGTGTACATCTACCAGATACTAATACAAGTGTACATCTACCAGATAATTATATAAGTGTACATCTACCATATACTTATATAAGTGTACATCTACCATATACTTAGTGTATATCTACCATGTACTTATATCAGTGTACATCTACCATATACTTATATAAGTATATGGTAGATGTACACTTACATAAGTATAAAATAGATATACACTTATATAAGTATCTGGTAGATGTACACTTATATAAGTATATGGTAAATTATATACGTATATAAGTGTACATCTATCATATGCGTATATAAGTGTACACATATCATAAACTTATATAAGTGTACATCTATCATATACTGATATAAGTGCACATCTACTTTATACTTATGTAAGTGTACATCTACCAGATACTTATATAAATGTATAACTACTATATACTTATATAAGTTTACATCTATAATATACTTATATAAGTGTACACCTATCATATACTTATATAAGTGTACATCTACCATATAGTTATATAAGTGTAAATCTATAATATACGTATATAAGTGTACATCTATCATATACGTATATAAGTGTACATCTACCATATAATTTTATAAGTGTACATCTACCAGATACTTACATAAGTGTACAACTACCAGATAATTATATAAGTGTACATCTACCAGATACTTATATATGTGTAAATCTACCAGATACTTATATAAGTGTACATCTACCAGATACTTATATAAGTGTACATCTACCAGATACTTATATAAGTGTACATCTACCATATACTTATATATGTGTACATCTACCAGATACTTATATAAGTGTACGCATATCATATACGTATGTAAGTGTACATCTACCATATACTTATATAAGTGTACATCTACCATATACTTTTATAAGTGTACATCTACCAGATAATTATATAAGTGTACACATATCATATAAGTATGTAAGTGTACATCTACAACAAACAGTATCACTTAGACACGTGTTCACCAAACGGAACTTCGAGTAAAGAAATGGAGGATAGCCAAGAAGTGTATGACACTTGCCTAACTATGACCCGGGCACTCCCTGATGATTGCGACTGCGTGATGTTATCATACCAATATCGGATCTAATTGCCGATGATCTCGGTCGCTAATTGCTTGTTATTGCGCCCCTCCTGTGGGGGTTCTACCACAACGCCACGCCAACTGTTTAGACGTTGTTCGTGTCTGACCTTCTTCTAATTCGTAATGGTGTATCTCAAAGTGGGCAATGCGTCTTGTCAACGTCCAGACGGTAAAATTGTCTGCATGGATATCGTATTAGATAAAGTGTGAAGATAAATGATTGAATCAAGCAATTAATTAAATGTCCTATCATCCATAAAAAAATGTTTCATTTAATATATAATAAGACGCTTTCATGTACCCCAAAGCTATTACATAATTTTGAACAAGTCTGCTTTGGCTTTTTATTTTATGAACTGAAAATCATGTTGGTTGCTTTCATAAGTGACAAGTAGACAACACGCATTAAGATCACTTAAATTTTTTTTTTTTTTAATTGTTTATTTTAGTCGTTTTGTAGCTGTGCTGTGGTCTATTCTTCTATCCATAGACCACGTATTATAAATACAATTGAACTTGTCTTTTTCAACATTAAAAATAAAAGACAGCACTAAAAGGTAACAGTAAAGGAAAGGTGTAGAAAATTTCTAGGGTCAGAAAGTGTGAGCTTACAGTTAGTTTTTTTTTGTATATATAGAAAAAGCTGGGGATCTTTGCCTAGGGGTAGAGGTTCTCTTGAATAAACTCGATTCAAATAAGTTGCTGAAGTTTTAAATGTAATTATATCGTTGAAATTTCGAAGACAAGGGTGTATAAGGCTGATCTATGCACTTGAGAAATAAACACAATGCAGAAAATATTCAGGCTCATTAGAATTATTTCACTTTAATAAAGATACTAAGTGTCAAGAGTATGTATTGAATATGCTTTTTGTTGATTTATTTTGATCTTTAGATAATACGCCCGTCTTTTATTAAACTTCAATAAGACACATATTGCACACATATTTTAAACATGATCTCTACATTGAAGAGGTGTAATAACAACACATCTTTCCAATGCAATAAATTCTATTATGTAGCATGTGTATAAAATCTGCTTAGATCTACGTTTTTTTTTTTGTTTTTTTTTTAAAGAAAAAGAAATCAACTAAAATGAATGGTTTACTATGCTTCTTTCCCTTGCTAGCAACATAAAAGGGATTTGTAAATATGCAAATTTTTCCTCTTAAGAATTATTACGGCAATTCCAGTACAGGCCGAGCAGTATGGTCATGAATGGTCGGTGTGAAAGTGAACTTAGTCAGTCTAATCCCATGTTTCCAAGGCTTGTCTTGGTCATGAATGGTCTGTGTGTGTAAGCGAAGGTAGGCAGTGTAATCCGATGTTTCCAAGGCGTGTTTTGGTCATGACTGGTCTTTGCGAAAGCGAACTTAGCCAGTCTAATCCCATGATTCCAAGGCTTGTCTTGGTCATTTTGTGTTACTGGTCATCACCGACTAATAGTGACATTTTCCAATATGATTTAGCTTTGAAGGAAAACCGCCCAAGTCACCTACACTTAAGAAGGAACTCATTAAGTTCTGTTACAAGATTTTTACACTCACTTATTAGCTACTCATTAGATTGCAGAATTTCTGGATTTTCACATCTGATTTAAAACAATTTCTTTATACGCTGTAGATTTAACGTCCTCTTAATAAATTATAAAGCTTTTTTTAAACTTTAAATTAACTCACTGGTTCACAAATGATGGTGTGAATATATTCTCTTCAAAGTTGTATACTGATTAGGTGCTTCAGTTAAAAAACACACCGTGAGCTAAATTGTGCGTTGATAAAAGAAATATCAAGTCAAGTTATTTTTACTGAGATAATTTTTCGTATTTTTAATAATTGTAACTAGCCAACCCGCCTCGTAGCATGCGCCGTTAATGATTTAGTTACTGGTGACATTTTATGAAAGTAATTGTTGAGGAGAGTGTGACTATTTTTATGTCACTGAGCACAACGGAGAGCAAGAAGATATTATGCCAATGTCGAGAAAACAAAACTTACAGGCGTGTTGCGAAGTCATGTTCGAAAAGAAAGTGGGAAATGAACGGGCACAAATACTAACTTTTTTTAAAATTAAAAAAGTAATGTCTTAGCTGGGGCTTGACCCTACGACCTTCCGTGTGTTAGGCGAATATAATAACCACATTTCTCATTTGAACAAATTGCCGTTCTCATGACATCCCTCTCTCTGCACTACCTTTTCTTGCCAGCCGATTTGTCGGTGGTGTTAGACAGCTAGCTTGATGGCCGTCATGGTTGAACCATGATGAGAATTTATATACATATATATATATAGATGTCAGCAGATAGCATTTTTGTAGTTTATTCCAAAATTAAGGGGTCATAGCTGTAATGAATGTCTATCTCATGCATTAGTTTCTTCAGTGTAGATTCATTAACATAAATATAGATATGTGTAGAACTAAAGTAACATTTGTCCAGTGTACATGTAAAAGCAAAATCACTAAAAACCTGTTATACATTTAGCAGCCCATGTAAATTATCACTCTACACGTTTGCCTAGAAATTTTTACAAGTATTTTTTTAACAAAATAGTTCACTAATGTCTATTAGAGAACACATTAACGTTTTCTCTCAGGTTCGTTTGTCCGTGTGCGAAGCAAAAACTGTTGTGCAAAGCTGCAAACCATCCATTTTTTGCGGAGGTTATTTTTTAACTTTATTTACTGCGCGGTGATTCTAACCTGCTTTGCGATTTATAGAGAAAATTATGCGGCAAGTGTTAAGGATATTTCATTATAAGCTTTTTGTAGCCAGTTTGGAAAATGTCAACGCAATAAATTATGCTGCTATTTATTGAATTCTTTAGTTAAAACCGTAAACATTCCAGGGTTCATTCCTATTACAACAACATAAATAAATATTTGTGAGAACCCAGAGATTTATAGGTAATTAGTCTTTAAAAAAAAAAAAAAACCTTATATAAATAATTGTACTGAGTAGTATAGTTGTGAAAATACATATTACCAGATGTTACTAAAGCTTGGATTGCGAGGGCGTTTTGTAGAAGGGAATTGAATACTTGTTTAGCTTGTTTCTTCTTAGAACACACATATTTTATGGCCTTTAGATTTCGCAAGGCCGATATTTTGTTATAGCTGAGCAACAGTATTGTCTTTTTTAGATGCCGGTACTTTGTATCAACGGTAACATGGATGCGTTGCGGTTCAAAATTAACAGAGGGTAGTGGGGAGAGTTAAAGAAGGATGAGTGGGGCGGCATTGGTGATGACTTAGATGAGGTTAAGCTCCAGGCACAAGACATTTGATGCGATTTGTTGAACAAGAATAATTAACCTCTCCGAATATGTGTAGAATTGAAGCTGTATGTAAAGATATGTGTCAAACTTACGGTGACAATGAGAGTGAAGAAGAGTCTGAATAATTAGCATCAGGATTCAAGATAAAACTATTTAGTTGCAGACAACAAAGTTGTCACATCCAAGGAATTTCAAATAAAAACAAACGTAAAAACATTTTTTTTTACTATAAAACCCTTATATATGAGACAGAACTAAAACTATTAATTGTATTCAAAATAAAATGCACTGCACGACAAATATATACGGGGCACGGCTTGGTGTGGGGCTGTGTTCATCCATGACGAGACTGAACTCCTGCAAAAAACGTGAATGTCAACAACAGAAGGCTACCAAACATTTATATAGAGATAAACTAAATGTGCATTTATTTAATTACGGTACCTTCGACCGATCTTAAATTTTTATACGATGCATTCCTAGGTGAAACGAGTCTATGTAAAAAATTTCAGCTCGATAGCATGACGAAAAAGTGGTAATTTTTTACTTTTGTTTTTCCGCCGCCCAAACGGACGCACGAACCAAAAAACGATGGTGAAGTTAATATAGGAGATGTAAAAAATAATTAATATCTCTCTGCAGTATGTCCATCCATTAGCCTCTGTAATGCGTAGTCTATGACAGTGAGAAATTTATTCCATTGCCCAGCTAAATTATTGCTATCACAATTCTTCTGTTGAGATTAGTCAATCATGTTTATGCTGTTAAGCAGGTTTTTTTTTCAGACCAAACAACAGACCCAATAAATTACTTCGAAAACTTCTGCAAAAATTGATACTGACCATAAGCCGGAGACTGTCGGAACATCAGCAAAAGTATATCAATTTTCTATGGCGAAAGGTAGATCGAGAGCAAACTTTAAAAGAGTGATAAAGCTTAAACTGGAACTTTGTTTATGATTGTAGAAGAATAGATAATAGATAATACAAGTTTTATCATATAGCAGCAATATGACATTGAGATTTTAATAAGCCAGTGTCGTTTACTTTAAAATATACTTTATTTGTGAATAGTATAGTTAAACTCTCAGTAAACATTGTATTTTAATTTTATTAATGACATCAAACGTTTCCAGAAATATTATTGAAGTTCTCTATGTCAAAAACAGTCTTGTTATATTCTCAAAGCCTTTTTATTAGAATTTGTTTTTCATCTTAACCTGAAGCCATAAATATATCAATTAAATATAGATAATTAAATATGATCTGAAGATCCATCGACTTATTTCAACTTTTAGAACAATGTGTCGGCTCGCACGATCCAGATATTTTAGGATTTTCCCATACTTAAGATCTTTCAGAGTTTTATATTATTTTTGCATTCTAAAATCTTAGGAGAAGGGCTTCTTCCATCAAATTTTTAAATCAATTTTATTAACTTCTCCGTCTTGTTTCTCTTGATCGCTCAGTCGGGCTGAAAAAAAAAATTAAAGTTAAAAATAACCCACTCTCCGTGATGCTACCGAGCTGAAATTTTTCACATATATTTGTATCACCTAACAATACGTTGTATCAAAATTTAAGAGCGATCGAATGTACCGTAATTAAATTAATGCATTTTAAGTTTATGTCTATTGATCTCTATCTGCTAAACGTGTCACTGGAGTTCACTGCAGCCATCGATGACTACATCTCCATGTTTTACAGCAAGGGGAGATCAGTCACGTTCAGTCTGTAAATGTTTGTCACGCTGTGCGTTTTGTATTGAACATAATCAATACTTTTAGCTATCTCTCACACATAAGTGATTTATAATGAAAAATGTTTTTTCGGGTTGTTTAATTTAGTAAACTCATTCATATATGTTATATTGAGAGTTAGACTCAAGAAGCAGGAGAGCCGTGTCGTTAACCCCTTCTAAAAACACAATACTAAATGTCAGGAACTTGAAACTTTAACGATTCTGAAAGAAAACAAAAACCCACACACAAAGTTCACATTTATCCATTCCCATTTTTTCCTAACCAAACGGTTAAAAACAAAACATCGTGTCCATAGACCGACCGTAATGCCAGCCATCTACAACTTTCAGCCATTGAAGTGTTACTTTAACATCTCAAGACAACCAGGGAGCCCTTGCCTTACTAACTACAGGCTCCCCCCCCCCTTACACGCACTTCCTTGTGCGGCTCGAGTATGGAATAAAAAAAATTCAGCGATAATCTATTTCCTGCAGCGTGAAGTAGATCTCTACATTTTTAAAAGTAAAAATCTAAAGCATAATATTGTGACTAGATTCATGTTGCTAGTTTCAATAAATTCTCTAATTCATAAAAACAGTTGTTAAATAAGTATTTATTCGTTTTTTTTAAAAAAATAACTTTTTTGACCAGTGTTTTCGAAATTGCAACCTTCTGTGCACATAAATAATTTATCGTAAATTTGAATATCGTGCAATTATTTTCATCTTTGTTAGCAGCTATGTTTGCCTTAAAAACACGCAATCCAACCCTTTTTTAAAAACAAAATATATTTCTTATTGAAATAATATTTTTTCCACATGTTAGGAAATACTTTTTTTAACTGTTGGAAAAAATTATTTGCATATTTTAAGTGTACTAGCATTGCTCATTCTCATTCACATACGTCTCTGAGTAATGTTTGAGGGCCCTTTCTAAATTATAAGCTGATTTTTTTAAAGCCCTAAAATGCCTAAACGATTTCTTGATTGATTTTAGTTGTATTCTTATATCTTATCTATTACAGTTTACACTTCTATGCAGTTGATTATTGCGTTATTCGCTTATCCTTGATGTCTGTCTAGCACTGCATTTTTTTTTTTAGATCTTGCTAATGTGTTTGTTTTCTAAATTTCATCAGGCTAACGTTTCTATTCCCGAATTCCAGACGGGAAGAAGGAGATAACGTAATAAATGATAAAGTACACTTGATGGCGTCGCTAATGTCTAACAACAACATAATCTAGAGATAAAAAACGCTTGTATTGCTGACATTTGAATAAATATTGATGAAGTTCTTCTGGCGTTCGGAAAAAATGGATACGACGGCGTCATTTGTTTTGAAAATGTACGGCTACCGACCTGAAGAAGATGAATATGATGTCACGTAAAGAAATATCTATATAGCGTTTTCATTTAATAATTAGTGTGAAGCCCAGGCGGCTGATGAAGTTGTCTTTGTTGCAATTATTCACATATTTATTTCCCAGCTTGGGCAGAGTTTCCAATAAATCTATTCGCTGATCTTTGGTTGGTTATCTGCTTGTACTTGTTTAGTTGAACTCCAGTTCAGTAAAAAAAAAAAAAAAAACTTAAACGTTTTTGACTTTTATCGAGAATGTGGAAATAGATTGGAGCAATGTCTGACATCCTGACACGGTTCTGTTCATGACGTCAAGCACCAGAACCTCATGTTGCTAAGCGATGCGACATGTTCTGCCCCCCGGGCATTACGCGCTTCCTGGTTCCCGCATCCGTCCAAAATTGCTTGCCTCTACCTGGACCAAGAACATAATCGTCTCTCAGTTAGGGTTCGTCTCATCTAAAAAATAACACTTCCTAGTACTATTGGAGGCTCGGAAGTAGAATGGTTTCTCTCTTCAGAAGCATATTTTAACAGTGATTTCTCTCTTCCTATGTTAGTTTTTTATTGCCTTCTATCTCTCTCACTCACTCGCTCTCTCTCTCTCTCTCTCTCTCTCTCTCTCTCTCTCTCTCTCTTTATGAGAGGGTGCTATTTTTTGGAGGGGTGTCATTAAAACTTTATGTTTTAAACTATTTATTTGCATTGAAGTTGTAAAATGTTTCATTGTCCTTTTGTTTTGTTGTAGTTCCTTTCCATAATGCATTTCCAAAATTTATGTTGGCTTTTATTTCATAAAGTGAATATTTTTGTTTGTATTTCGCTGTGATAACATCTATTTTTACAGGCGTATAATTTATAATCTGCAATATCGTTCAACTTCAATTGGGGCTAGTAAGTTTTCCGAGCTGCTGGTACTTAATTCATGAAGAAAACGATTTTTACATCGAAAGTATTGCAGTTGAAATGTCTGACTTTACAAGTAAAATTAAAAAAAATAAAATAAAAAAAAAGGACGACAATAAAGCAATACAAGAACCAAAATAAGGCAAACCCAATCAGACGGACATGGAAAAGCTGTGATGATATAGGAAACATCATTGAACCTTTAATGTTTTTTTAGCAGTTTAGTTTTGTTTCCACGAAGCACATTCAGAAATCAGAGAATAAATTGTTTAAAGTTAGAACATATGTACCACTAAAAATGAATGAATTTCTTGTTTCATGGTTTTACTTTCTGATATCATGGAATACTAGTAGCTCACCACCAATTTGATAAGGTAAGTTCTACTAACCTGGGAACAAAGTCTCTGACTTTTGAAAACTCTCCTTGTTGTACGAGTCAGTATCACTAAGCAGGGGACGCCATCTTGTCGTTTTATCCTTCCCATGCTCAGTGGTCCTCATGTTTATAAGTTTAAGTGTATGTGTGTATGTCAGAGATTGATCGAATCTTTCATCTAGAAAGTTCTCAAATTTTCGTAAGTGATTATTTTATTGTTTTCGGGAGTGGCGGTGACCTGGTGGGCCCTAGGATGTTTAATCCCGAAACTGTTCTCAGAGCTGATCCCTCGACGCTACAAGCTCACAGGGCGTCCAAGAGCTCCAGGCCTAGAACCGTTATCTCTGTAGTTAGGCTGTACAGCCATAACAACGAATCGTTCAAGTGCTGGGGAGAGGCCTAGAAAAACATCGTGAGTGGCAGACGAAAACAACCGATAATGTTAGTCCAGTCTTAGGAAGGGGCGTGTATCCTCTCTGACTCTCTTTGTCACCCTCCCCTCCCCCCCCCACATCCACACACACTTTGAATGTCTCTCCCTCACTGTTTACACGGCCTTGATCGCCAAGCCTTTTGCATTTCCGATCACGTTTTCCTTGGACTCTTCACTTGTCACCAGAAATGCGCTAAGCTACAAGACCACTGCCAGAATGGTTACATCAGGGCGGTGAGTGGGCTGGTGTACTATTGGGCTCTTTGGTGCTGACTTGAGGGGAACTTAAATAACGGGAAGCGATCAGTTATAAAGATAAACGGCAAAACGAGAAATGGAAACATCAGTCGTCGGTAACGTTCGTAACGTTTAAAATGACAACATATACCCCTACCCACCCCAATCCCCCCAAAACATAATATAATTATAATTTTGTTTAAAAATTAATTTTGTGTTTTTATTAGCCGTCATATATTTTCTCTAAGTCATGGACACAGAATTTTTTTTAATGTAAAAAAACATACTAAAGACAATATTATATGTAGTTTATTATTTGACTAAGATGCTTGCCAAAAGACGTATTCTGTCTGTTTACACCTACCAAAGCAAAAAGTTGAACATTGTTGCATTTGTCAGTTCTTATACTTTGGTGTTAGACGTCATGCCCGTCGACAGCCTAATCGTTTCCTTCAGATACTAAATACCCGGCGAGATCTATTGTATCGATAAGCGCAATACCAATTCAGCTCGACTTCATTGATATCGATTTAAGCTAAATTTAATTTTTGGGTGACTGCAAAACACTTATAGCAGGGTGTCCAAAATTGTGTAAAGTGCGCATTCTTCCTTGAAGAAAACTATATAGTGTGCGAATTAATATAACAAGATTTTTTCTTCTTATAAGTAACTAAATAAGAATCATAGGCGTAGTATACGCCATAGAGTTGCTCATAGATAGTGCAGAGAAAAGAGGTGAAAGAACGGACACAAACTAAAGCAAGAATAAATCAGAATAACGCGAGTGAACATCGGGAGGGGGGCACCGACGCATTGTTGGTCTCGAGAAATGCGAACTGGCGCTTAACTAGCTTGCCAACCGTGGACTGTGTTTGCCGACCTTAGCGAGTGTCATTCGTCATGCTTATTTTCACTCTTCTTTTGCTTGTTCTAGGGCAGGGATGTCCAAACTTTTTGCATGGCGGGCCATATTCCTTTATGCAAAGATATTCGCGGGCCGGATTAAAATATTATAAAAATGATGAGTTTTTATTGTAAAATTTTAATTTGAATGGTGAAACTGAGATCTTGAATGCAGTAAATACGTGAGGTCAGGCTCAATGCCATAATTTTGATACGTATGATATCACGTAGTTGAGAGTCACTTATTCTCGTCCTCACACAGATCTTGTTAAAATTCATAACTGAAAATGTCTGCTTACACAAGTATGTCGAGCCAAACAAGCTAAGCATTTTTTTTTAAAACAAATGTTCGAATTCCTTTTAATCTCTCTTTAACCAGAAAGCTCACTCTAAAAGTCAAAGAGAAGAAATCGTCTGCTGCGAAATTCAGCATCAGTTTGCAGCTCAATGATTTCCAGCTGCAGATTGCCGCAGTATTATCAAAATCTACAGAGAAATATGAAGATTTAACAAAAACAACCATGTTTATCTTTTCAATAGTTATTAAGTCATGAAAGCGTCTTTGAAATTCATCAGCCAAGGATGATATATCTGCATCATACCTATGCATTTTCCAATTGAAGCTTCTTTCTGCAGTGAGGGGAATGTGTGGTATTAGGCTGCATTTGAAAAAGTTGCCTTAGAAAAAGTTGCAGCTTGTTCCCAAAGTCCTTTATATGTGAATATAATTGGCTTACCACTGCATTGTGCCTTTGGAGAATTGTGTTAAGAAGGTTTATATGTCTTTTCACATCAACTGAAAATGCAAACTATGCAAGACAAGCAGCATCAGATAGTTCTGGAAATGTTTTTTCCTTATCTTCCATGTACTGCCCAATTTCCTTTTTAATGTATAGACGCGCTGAAGTGCTGTCCACTGACTAAACCATCTCATATCAATGTCATACATATCATCTTTGTATTCTCTCTGGATGTCAAGAAGACACTGCTAAAACTGGCTATGAAACAGGGTTTTAGAGTGAATAGAGATCATATCCCTTATCACTTGCTTAAGGACACGATCACACGAAAGGTGTTTAGCACAAAGAACTTCTTTATGAATGATACAGTGAAGTTAAAAATGCCTGACTAAGCTGACTTTGTTACAGACAAGTTTTGCTTGTCAACTGTGCTCACGAGTTATGGCGATAGCCATCAGTAATAAATAAATATATCGTTTACTTGGTAATTTAACGTCACAGACAGCAGAACAAACAGAACCAAATACATTTGTTCCCCTTGTTAGTCTTTAAGACTGAAGTCTAGTAATTGGTAAACAATACAATGTTATCGACTTTTGCCATCCTTTGACGTTTTCAAAACGGTAAAACTTGTCGAGTTTTCTTATATGTAATGTTATTAAAAAATAATACGTTTGTTAATTAATTATTTCATTTGAGGCCGTGGGCCAGTAAAAATTGCTTCGTGGGCCGGTTTTGGCCCGCGAGCCGGACTTTGGACATCCCTGTTCTAGTGATATATATATATATATTATGTATATA
>MUZC01004546.1:919073-936498 GCA_002072015.1 Radix auricularia | reverse complement strand
TATATAAAGAGACAGAGAGAGAGATAGAGAGAGAGAGAGAGAGAGAGAGAGATTTATATTTGTAAGAGAAACATGTATGAAAAAGGTTGAGCAATAACATTGCGTTTAAACGCACCTTTAAAATATCTTTAAAATATTCCATTATCAGAAATTAGTCAACATTGATAAGTAACGGAAAAGTTATGGGATTAAGATATGTATTTTATACTATTAAAATTATAATATTGACAATATATAAATTATGTTGAAACATTACAAGAGCCGAATAGTTTATCTTAAAAAAATAAATTGTGATGTAAAATTTGTCTAAAATTTTAGTACACTGATGTCACATACCTTGTTTTTTCATGTTGGCAATATAAAATAACAACAACAAAATAAAATAACAACAAAAAAATAAAATAACAACAACAAAATAACAATAAAATAAAATAACAACAACAAAATAAAATAACAACAAAATAAAAACAAAATAAAATAACAACAACAAAATAAAATAACAACAACAAAATAAAACAACAAAAATAAAATAACAACAAAATAAAATAACAAAAAAAAAATAACAACAAGAAAACAAAATAACAAGAAGGAATTTTCTCGATTAGATAACAAACGGCATCCAACTTCACTGGCTTTTAATACTCAACGTCAACAAGGGTTAACAATACAAATTCGTTGATACTTTCCCTTATTTGATGTCATACTGTTAGTCCCTTATCGTACGTCACATCGATATTTACAGGTGAATCATCTATAACTGTATAAATAAACTGTTTAGGCAATAAGTTTTTATATTTGATTTTTAAAGTGAATGGTTATAAATTAAAAAGAAATCCCATACGTTTAGTTATAATGTTATATTTACAATATTTCTATAAGCTTCTTTTTTTTTTTTTTGGTTGATATTTAACGAAAGAATAAAAAATACAATTGAAAATAATAAATTTTAAGGTCATTAACCAAAACATACTTGAACATTTGTAGCAAGAACAAACATTTATATCTCCCTTTTGTCTCTTATTTAACTTGTTTGTTTGCTGCACACAACCGTTCAAATAATATTACGTTTATTACGTCTTTAACAAGCAATATACATAATTTGCAATGTCCCGTCCGTCACGTTTGTACCGTCCTTGACGCTACTAATTTTAGAAAGCAGCGCATTAAAAATAATTATTTTCGAACGTCTGCCTAAAATTGTTAATTTGGAAATAAATGAATAAAACAAGAAGTAATAAAATAAATGAAAGTTTAATATTTCATTATTTTTTGTGTTCTAATGAACTTTTGTTCAAAATAAATAGATTGCAGCTGAAATATATTTATTTTGAAAACTTCCGTCATTTTTGACGGTTGATACCCTGGTAATAAAGCAATTAATTTCATCTTATTTTAAAATGCAAATTTAACAATAAAAAAACAAACCCAACTAAGCATAGCATTGTTTTTACTTAATCCATTTCTTTCCACCTTGTAACAGCACACAATTTTGGCAAACTCTGTATATATCGCTGTGGAAAAAAGCCCTTGGCAAATTTTCAAATACCAATACCAGAGTTAAAATAACACAGTCAAAATTTATAACATCTCCTGAACATTATGAATCGCCTGCATACGTGTTAATCTCGCTGGCACTTCCCCAGTTTTTTTTTTTAATCAACTTTTATTTTCCATTTTGGACACGCCGATGTCGATGGTTAAGTTTTCTATTGTGTTGGCGACTTGAAATCTGAAACCATGCTACAAAGAGCGGTGATGGGCGATGTAAAGTTAATAAAACGTCAATTGCTCAGCTGGGCACATCGAACGATCGACATGCTCGTCATCCAACGGCAGTGTTTCGACCCTTATGCTGAAACTCACCTAACAGGCCCGAGGGGTTACCACGTGTTGGTGCCTTTCAATAACGAACATGATTTAATCATTTGCAGGGGCTTCTTATAATACAGAGAGGCCTTTGTTACAAAAATAATGTTTGAAGAATAAAAAAAAAAAGCTATGCGAGTTTGATAAGTTGCACCAGTCAGCGCGCAACAAAGAAACGCTTCGCGTTGTTCAGGAAGTGCATGGAGAAATACCGATACTGGCGATGGAGGAAAAAGTTACACTTTGAGAACACTCAGAGACTGTGTTCATTTGGAAAAGCTATTAGAGAAACTCATGTTTTGTTTCCCTTCTTTAACCCGAGCTTAAGCTGGGGATTGCCAGCAACATAAAAGGTGAGCTGGTTGAGGGGAAATGGTTGGAATGTTATTTAAACTTGACCTTTCCTTGGAAAGTTATTTAAACTTGACCTTTCCTTGGAAAGTTATTTAAACTTGACCTTTCATTAGGAAGTTATTTAAACTTGACCTTTTCTTGGAAAGTTATTTAAAATTGACCTTCTATTGGAAAGTTCTTTAAATTTGACCTTCTGTTGGAAAGTTATTTAAACTTGAGCTTTTGTTGAAAAGTTATTTAAACTTGATCACTCGTAGGAATGTTATTTAAATTGGACCTTTCCTTTCAAATTTATTTAAACTTGACCATCCGTTGTAAAGTTATATAAACTTGACCTTTCGTTGTAAAGTTATTTAAACTTGACGTTCCTTTGTAAAGTTCAATGGAAAAGTTACTCAAAGCGCTCCTATTTGATGATGTGAGTATTTACGTGTTTAACAGGTCTCAAGATAAAATCCTTTGGTAATAAAAGTGATTATATTTTAATATTTATACCACCACACATGCCATTGATTTTAAGGAAGCCTAACTAAAACAAATATATACTTAATACTTATACTGCAATACATGTGATTTAAATTCATTTCACTTGCTTAATTGCAATACGACAAATTTATCTTTTTTTCCAACCATCAAATTTAGACATTGACGTTATGTTTTCCCATATGAGTTCTATTCATCGTCGTGGTTCACCCACTTACTATGTTTTCATTACATACACATACAGTCTGTTTAACAGGAACTGGTGGCCCCACAATGAAAAATGGAGCTTCTGCTAAACGTTTTCATGATAAAACACATTGTGAACAACAGTTGTCTTCACGTTAAGACGAAAAAAAGCCATGACTTTGATTGAAATCATCATTAATGAACAAAATATTTGAATGCCTAGAATAGGGAGTGACATAAGTATTTAAAACGAAATCTTGAACATGGAAAAAGAAGACGAATTTTTGAAAACAACACATTTGATGAATACTTGCTATTCATTACTTTATACCTACTGAATGTTGAGAATATTTACGTGATTAAGTTTTAAAATTTAAAAAAAAAAAGAAAAAAAGAAATTAAAAAAATATAAAAAAAATATGAAAACAGAAATCTAGATTGATTGGTTAATTCATTGAAAACTAAACAACTTTTTAGAATATTGATATATTTATTAGCGCAGAAAGTCTGAAAATAATAGACGAATTACAAGTTATGTAATTGATTAAGAACTACAATTATTTCAGCTTCATGCGCATTGAGTCAAAATCTATCTTATGGAATGTAATTTTTCAATGTAAAGGTATATGTTTCATTTCATTAAAAATCTTATTTGCTAAAATTCTTTAAAGTTTTAAAACAAGAGTAACACCATTAGTTAAATCATTAAACCGTGAAACACTAGAGGATAGAAGAACCAAGAGTAAATTACTAATTATGCATAAAGCAATTAATTCTAATTTAGAAATACAACACAAAGATAACTTAATACAACCCTCAGATAGACATAAAGATAAAAACACCTTTCTTATTCCGTATGCAAGACCAAACACATGCAAGTTTTCTTTCTTTCCGCCCGGTATCCGGGCGTGGTATGGGTTGCCTGAAGAAATCAGGAAAGCCAACACTTTATCATCATTTAAAACTCTAATAAGAATACAGGACTAATCAGAAACCACAGAAATACGTAGAACGCAATAATCTTCTGTAACATATAAAATAAGTATACGTCTGTGGATTTATCCAGCAGCAGGGCTCTAGTGTATTTGTTTACTCCCAATATCGTATTTTTCTCTCTTGTGGTAATCCATCAGTCAATACACGTTTTCTGGTATCCCGAGGGAGAGCTGAGGTCACTAACTGCTATCATCATGTATCAGTGACTAGAGTAGTTCACGCTTGTGAAGGAAAGAGGAAGTAGCGGGAACGACATCAAACGTCGAACATTGCGATTTGAGCGCTAGTTGAACAGATTGATGTCTTACCATTGAATGAAAGGTTCGTTAGCCCATCTCTATTAGTATCATAATTATTTAGTTGGCAATAGAATGAAGCTGAAACAAAAACTCTCCTGTTTAGTCAAGAAATCGTTAAGTACAATGTTTAGGTACACACGTTTAGATTCAATAAATAATATAAAATATTTTATCTTTACGCAGTTTAAATTTAAAACCGTAATGAATTTTGCTTTAAACAATACTTCACATTTTGAACATTGGTGAATTTAAGAAAATCAATCCAAATGTTTGATAATAAGCTGTGAGAGTGGGGCGAGTATTAGTAAATTAAAAAAAATATTTCTGCCATGTGCCGTCACTGTACTCTAGCAAAGCTCATCAGCTTTCGGAATTTCTAAACCACAGTCTCCTGTCTGTAAGGACCATACTTAACAAGATGGCGGCTGTCTCGTGATGAGTTTGGATTAACCTCGACACGTCCGAGGGGTCACTCACCGGGCAGATTTATGACGTCATTACACGTGCGAACATTGACAAGATATGAGGAGCGGTCATCTTTATCTTACGTTAGGGAACGGAATGTTGTTTAGTGGCGATACCTCAAACAAAATGGTGGAGTTTTCTCATACATGTTGTTTAGTGGCACTACCTCAAACAAGATAGAAGAGTTCTCCCATACATATTGTTTAGTGGCACTACCTCAAACAAGATAGAAGAGTTCTCCCATACATGTTGTTTAGTGGCACTACCTCAAACAAAATAGAATAGTTCTCTCATACATGTTGTTTAGTGGCACTACCTCAAACAAGATAGAAGAGTTCTCCCAAACATGTTATTTATTGGCACTACCTCAAACAAAATAGAAGAGTTCTCTCATACATGTTGTTTAGTGGCGATACCTCAAAGAAAATAGAAGAGTTCTCTCATACATGTTGTTTAGTGGCACTACCTCAAACAAAATAGAATAGTTCTCTCATACATGTTGTTTAGTGGCACTACCTCAAACAAAATAGAAGAGTTCTCTCATACACGTTGTTTAGTGGCACTACCTCAAACCTAATAGAATAGATTTTTCTCATACATGTTGGTGACGTTGGATGAGGTCTTAGCTTTTATAACAATAATCCTTGAAAAATACTTAAATTTATTTTGTTGTTTATTGTTTGGCTAGTGAAAAAATGGCGTCTTAGTCTTAGGGTTGATATGTTTTCATCTATACCATACTGCTACAATAGTAAATATGACACCTACGTCTTTGTAAAGATAGTCCTCGTAGTTTACGGCACCCTCGAACTCAATTCCACCGCCTTATCTTTGTATGTTGACTTAGATTTTGTTTTAATGGCGTTCGAGGTCTTATAATTCAGGCGAAATGTTTTTCGATGATAATATCTAATTCGATCTAGCATGTTCAAAACGCAATCTTTTAAAGTGTTAAGTTGTTGTCTTAAACAGGCAATGGTCATAAACCCAACTGATATATTGGTAAAGCAAAATAATCGTTGGCTGGGGGACGAAATAGTCGGCATCTAAATTATTTCTGCTTCTAATAAAATTTTATACCAAATGAACGTAGGAGCGTAGCAAAGTTTTTTTGCCTCCCAATGAGATTTCAGACATTTTTCGCCCTCATTTAATAAAACTCGTTTTACTTTGGATGCAACCAAAATCCCACCAATGAACCATCCCCCAGCATATACAAATATACAAAAAAAAAACAACAAAAAACAAGGGTCTCCTGGATGTATACCGTTCTTCCCGTATCACTTTCAAATGCCATTGGATGTCTGCACAGGAGAAATACATAAAGGAGAAATAATGGTCAATGGATTTGTGTGTGCGTGGGGGGGGGGGGGGGGGGATGCGATGATACAATGTTGTTAAAGCGAGAGTAAGAGATTAATAGAATGATCACGATAAGAGTACATACTGATGACGTCATGAAAATTAGAGCTATTTCTTTACTTTTGTAAAAGTGTGTCTCATACATTAGCACTGTGGTATTAAAGTGTGTCTCATACATTAGCACTGTGGTATTAAAGTGTGTCTCATACATTAGCACCGTTGCATTTAAGTGTGTCTCATACATTAGAACCGTGGTATTAAAGTGTGCCTCATACATTAGCACCGCGGTATTAAAGTTTGTCTTATACATTAGCACCGTGGTATTAAAGTGTGTCTCATACATTAGCACCGCGGTATTAAAGTGTGTCTTATACATTAGCACCGTGGTATTAAAGTGTGTCTGATACATTAGTACCATTGTATTAAAGTGTGTCTCATATATTAGCACCGTGTTATTTATGTTGTCTCACACATTAGCAACAATTGTATTAAAGTGTGTCATATACATTAGCACCGTGGTATTAAAGTGTGTCTTATACATTAGCACCATGGTATTAAAGTGTGTCTGATACATTAGCACCATTGTATTAAAGTGTGTCTTATACATTAGCACGTGGTATTAAAGTGTGTCTTATACATTAGCACCGTGGTATTAAAGTGTGTCTGATACATTAGTACCATTGTATTAAAGTGTGTCTCATACATTAGCACCGTGTTATTATGTGTGTCTCACACATTAGCACCGTGGTATTAAAGTGTGTCTTATACATTAGCACCGTGGTATTAAAGTGTGTCTGATACATTAGTACCATGGTATTAAAGTGTGTCTCATATATTAGCACCGTGTTATTTATGTGTGTCTCACACATTAGCACCATTGTATTAAAGTGTGTCTTATACATTAGCACTGTGATATTAAAGTATGTCTCACACATTAGCACCGTGTTATTTAAATGTGTCTCATGTATTAGCACGTGGTATTAAAGTGTGTCTCATACATTAGAACCGTGGTATTAAAGTGTGTCTCATACATTAGCTCGCAGCTCGTCAGATAACTGCAAGAGTTATGAACCAGATAATTTTGTTAAGACTTAGAGAGGTTTTATGGGAGCTACTGATGTATATTAATACACAGTGGCGTCATACATCGTGTTGACTCGGGTGTTGGGAGATGGGAACTGGTCTATACTAGCTCATTTAATCGTGCATGAAAGAGAATCACAAATTTAAAAAAAAGATATTAACTTAAAAGATGATTGTTGATCGCCAATGTGTATTATTTAATGCACAGGTCTTTTATTCTAAAGCAGAACTTTATCGCTGTTGAGATTAGTCTAATGGCATTTTACTGATGTTAACAATCTTACTGGACATTGTAAGTGACATAACCTTAAAGAGAGTGACAAGATCTTAAATATAGGATATCTACTCACATTGACATTCTAGAGAATCAATAGTTTAAGACATCTTAATTATAAATTACATAACTATCTTTCACAATAAGACTTTGATTATTTTTTTTAAAATCCAACATTTTTCGTATATTCCAGAATAAAATTAAAAGTTTAGCTGTTAAAAATATTGAAAGTTATATATTATACAATATTGAATATTTTTTGTTGTTGCTGAGAATTGCCACATTTTAAGTTGGTCAGCAAATTTGAAAATTGGTTGTTACTTCGCGAAAACAATTATTTGCTTATGTCTTGTCTCGCTTAATTAACTACTTGATATGATGCAACAATATGTTGCTAATTTAGTTAGTTAGTTAGTTTGTTTCTTTATTTGTGTGCATGTGTGTGTGTGTGTGTTTTTTTGTTGTTGTTTTTTTGTGTTTTTTTTTGGGAGGGGGTGGTGGTGGGGGGAGGCTTTTGTTTTATTGGGTCAAGTCATATCATGGCGGAAATCTCTGAAAGACAGCATCTTGATTTTTCAAAAGAACCAATGTCATTAAAATAGTAATCGAATGTCCGCCTATCCTGTGGAAAGTTCCTTCAATAGCTGTTTATTGACTTTATGCTACATCTTAATGTACTTGTCGAACTCAAAAACTTTTTTAAAAAAAATAATAAATTTAGGAAATTATTCTTCAAAAAATTGTGCAAGAGTATTATTACTTCCATATGTTTATGCTGAAAAGCATTGCTTAAGCTAAAAGCATGTTTGGAAGAAAAAAACAAACTAATATGAGGAAATGGGTGATGACGTTCTCCTAGTCACGTAATGACAAGCTCTGAGATGCAATTTTTTTTTTGGTATTAATAAAGACATTTCCTATAATGAAAATAAATACATTAGAAGCTCACTATTGTATGTGTTATTCTGTATTTATCATGCACTTTTCATATAATAAGTCGAGCAACCAAAAAAAGATTTTAAAAATGCAGCCCCGGGTTGTCAGACGCAGGTCTTCTCTGCACCTACGTTAGAATGTTGTCAAAACTTTCCGTATCGGATCACAAGATAACACATTGTACGTCTTGACATGACGACTTGGTTTCTCCGTTAAACGATCCGCGGAAATACCGTTTACTCGAGCTCTTCAGCGTAGGAGGCCTGTTATAGTTCTGCTCTCCCCCTGAACGACATTCAGACGTGAGCAAATCCACCAATGAGTGACTCCCCTTGACATGCAAGGTCAAGGCAATCAGATGCAATAAAGTGCATCGAGATCCAGAGTGGCGGTAATTGAGTGCCATCGTTAATACTGACCACGGATGGGTTATCAAGGAATGATTTGGAGGGGTTGGGTTGAGGCTTGGGTTAAAAGTTGTCATTAGCTTGGCAGTTCTTTGCTTGTTTTTTGTGATTATGACAAATACGTGCCCATAAATCAAGGTCGGGTCAAACTTTCGTAAAAATTTGCTCGAGTAATGTTCTAGATTGGGAATGCTTTATAGAATAAAGAAGCTATAATATAGACCGAGGAAGCTTTGCTACATATTGAGGAAGCTATGTTACATATTTTGGAAGCTAAGTTACATATTTTGGAAGCTATGTTGTATAATGAGTACATGGAAAAGACGTAAACAAGGTAAGGGTTAGCCGGACAGGAAGCGTTTTGTTACGTCCGGTCAGGCTAACCCTTACCTTGTTTACGTCTTTTCCATTTACTCTTTTTATAAGGCTGATTTCAGTCTCACCTCTCATTATGTTGTATAATGAGGAAGCTATGCTATGGACACTGAAGAAGATATGATATAGACGGAGTAAGCTATGTTGTAGACTGTAATGGTAAACCTATGGCACGCGTGAAAAAGTCGGCCCGCAGAGCCTTATGAGCGGGCATGCTACTAAAATATTACTTCCTTAATCAAACCAGCTAAGAGTAACCCATATTTTCGGTGTCATTTGTGTTTTGGAACTTTGCTATAAATAAGTATATATAAGTGCATTACTTGGGTTTTTTCTCTTAGTTTAGTGACTTTGATATCTTTTTCTGTTTTCATCAAAGAAATTAAAAGACGCATTGTAGTTCTCTGAAACAATAAATTCATATAATTGATGAAAATGAAACAAAATTTACAATAAATATAATGTCTTATCTTATTTATTCCCTGCTTCAAAACACACTTCACATATGCAAAAGGGAAGATGGCAACAACGAGCTAAGAAAATATGATTTTCGAGGACTCATTTCGGAAGAAGTCGAGATTGGCCTCCAACAAACAAATGGTAACTGAACAAATGGTATCTGAACAAATGGTAACTGAACAATTGGTAACTGAAAAAATGGTAACTAAACAAATGGTAACATAATAAATGGTAACTAAACGGATGGTAACTAAACGCCCCAGCAACGGTTCAGATATAAGATGATTAATTTTTGTCACTTAAAGTTCTGTTGTAGAAAGTGTTTACAAAAGTGTTCAGCCCAAATAAAGACGCTCAACCTAAATGCAACGAAACGAGACGAACTTCACTCTGACCTTTTCACCCTTAAGACAAGCTCTCCATTATATTGCTGATTAAATTTCTCATGTAGTTTGCTCTGTGAAACTGCGTGATGCTAACAAATCCATCAAGCTGTTGTTCTAGTCATAAACCCTTAACACGTCAGTGCTCGGGTCAATTAAAACAGAACGGTGTTGTGGGTTAGGATGAGAAGGGATGGTCAGGAGATTTAATATAGTGTGAGGGTCAGGAGATTAAATATAGTGTGAGGGTCAGGAGATTAAATATAGTGTGAGGGTCAGGAGAGTTAATATAGTGTGAGGGTCAGGAGAGTTAATATAGTGTGGGGGTCAGGAGATTTAATATAGTGTGGGGGTCAGGAAATTTAATATAGTGTGAGGGTCAGGAGATTAAATATAGTGTGAGGGTCAGGAGATTAAATATAGTGTGAGGGTCAGGAGAGTTAATATAGTGTGAGGAATAGACGTTATACAATGACGGCGGATCATAAAACTCAGTGATTTCCGTTTACTGTCACTGACAGATCTGTAGTTAAACCAAAAGATTCTGCCAGGGTTATGGTGATGAATTCTCAGATATGGGTGAATTAACACTAAGGTCGAGTGAACTGTCACCAACTTTAAGCTACATAATGTGTAGCGAAGTCAATAGTGCGCTGAGGGGCGTGGGTTCGAGCCCACGAAAAGCCACTATAAAAATATTGAGAAATGACTAACGCTAAGAAAGTCCTCCGCTGACCTGGAGAGGGATGGGCGCCGCCAGTGTCTAATAAGCCCGAGAATGTTCTAATGAAAACATTAGAATCCCCTACGACCTAAAAAAAAAAAAGGGGGTTATGGGACTAAAAAAATGTGTTTTACTCAATAGGAAATTTATTAAAATGCTAAAAGGTGTCAAAGTGCAGGTTCGATTTGTATGTTGAAATATTTGTTTGACGTCCTGAGTTAAATGAGTGTTTGTGAGCTAAAGCTATTATTCTTTATAGTCATAAACTATTTAACAAGAGAGCTCAGGTCATCGAGAACCATAACGATGAATATGTGTACGTGTGACGAAGGTGGTTTTAACCGAAAAAGAACAGGTTAATTTCAATTTTAAAGCATCGGATTATTGAGTACAAAATTTATTTTTTGACTATACAAACACATTCATTCATATATTTATGTCAAGCGCTAAATGCTTGCAAACGACTGAATATTTTAATAATAAAGCTACCCATTATACATTTTAAAATGTGCGAACACAATTTGACGAATTCATTTATTAAGAGGCCGTCTAGTTTAAAACAACCAAATTACAATTAAAAAAAAAAATAATATGAATTATAACCATAATATATTATTACTCGCTATAAAAACCCGACCATGAAGGCATTCGGTTATCATATTCTTATAATGATACGAATACATCATGGCTTGCTGCATGCTATATAGGCTAAATACGCAATATTAAATTATTTTTTTCTCCATTATTTTCCGTTTTAAGCTAACCTACATCAATTTAGTCATTTAAATCTTCAGTTTAAAAATGTAATGATAGATTGAATTACATTTAAATCTTCCAGTAACATGCAAATGTTGGAGACGTGGTTCCCTATCCATTCTGCACGCGTTAAAGTACTGGTCAAGTTGAATTATTGTACACTGAAATATTGACCGACTAGACGTCAACATTTAAGTACAACCCGATGCAATATATTCTTAAGTCTTTCCAATCTCTTTACTCCACTTCCTTACATACCCTTAACGAATATTAATTTTAATTAATTCTTAAGATATAATTTTGCCTCAATTCAACATATAGGTTGTTTTTTTTTTAGCTGTTCATTCTATCTTACATAATCGCTTTTTACACAAATCGCCCATTAAGTCCTGAAAATCAATTTGAAAATAGGAATTCTTACCAAAAACTTGAATAAAAACCCATTTCATTTTGACAAACTTTTTCAGAGTTAAAATGTCTAAATACTTTTCTGTTGAAAGACAAATAATTGGACCATCGCTGTATATAAGAGTATTTATGAAAAAAAAAACTAATAGATTTTCTAAATAAACTTTGCTGCTGCAGCCAAGTATGTATATAGTATCCAACATCTGACCAATCACAACTCTTGCTTTACAGCTTTCTCATTAGCATTAGCCTTGATACCAAATTCGAAATGATAAGACACGAAGACACATGCACACAGATATAAATATAAATATATGTAACCCTGGGGCTAAATGACACTGTTTTTGTCTTAGCGTCACTCGCGTTTTACCTTGTGATGCGTCTTGCGATAAATATTATTTATTAAATAGTCTACGTAATAAAGGTCTGATGTGTAATTTACCATTGCAAGTTGAGATAATAGCTCGAATATCGACTAAGTAAAAATACGTTAATGAATGGGAGGGTGCAGTTTACTGCAAGTCTCAACGGCTCCATTTGCTACGTACTAAGACAGCCAGTGCCATGTTCTGTTCCTTTTATTTGCTCTGTTAATCTTGCAATCTTGTGGACTGGCGTCTGGGTCAACATTGTAAAGGAATATTCAAATAGCCGGATATCTTATGTAGGGCAAGCTAACTCAATACCTCAACTATTTCTTCTGGGGTGGCTGCCTGGACCCTCGAGTGACCACTGCGGGAAAAAACTCGGACATCATTTGATATTTTTTAACATTTAAGACACAAAATTTCATTTGTAATTTATTATATTTCAGTTTTCCTTTTTAAAAAAATATGAGATATTATTAAATCGCCATATAATAGGGGTAGTTAGACATGTGTTTCATCTCAATGTTAGATTTATTTAAACTCGTTTGCTTCTTTAATGCCTGTATATAGCAGAAATATATGCAGAACATTATAGTAAGCAAATATTTTAGGGCTGTTATCGATTAATTTAAATTTAATCGCTAACTTTTGAAAAATTAACGAATAATTAATCGATAATTTTAATTAAAGTAAAAATAAGATGTATAACGTTATTAAACTGAAAATTGCAAGGGAACTAACAAAGACAGGCAATTGACGTTTAAATATTAGTAGTTAAATATATTGTCAATGAATTTAAATATTGTTATTGTTAATTAACTAAAAACACATTTTAAAAAAAATCATTTTCCTTTTAACACTTCAAAAACCTTTTTCAAATCGAGAAGCTTGTTCGTAAAAAAACAAACTATTATCAATTATTAATAATTAATTATTTATTAAAAATCGGACATATTTCTTAAAACACATACTTTTCTTTTAATCGCATTTTTATCGATTAACGTAATTTTAATCGACTAAAATGTTTGCCAATTAATTGAGAAATTAAACGTTAATTTCCGTAGCCCTAAAATATTTATATAGGAAATTTATGATGAGAAACACATTGCATATAGATTAATTTTTATATTGAACTTTGTTCGTTACGATTTTAACCAGAAGACTTTAAAATAACAAGTTTCTTTAACTCTTGTTAGTATCTAAAAGTTGTGGTGACAAAGATATCTCTCACAAGCTGATTACTAGTTACTGCCCCTAGCTTTAATTTGATCAATTTCATTGTGGAGCACAAAGATTTATTTTATATTGTACTTACCCCGCCGATGTCTAGAAGTACATATCTATAATAATAAAAGACTGTTATCGGTCCTGTCCTCAATAACGATAGGTCCCTAAAACTCCTACAGACTCCTAAAGCCAATCACTAGCGGGAAAAAAAGACATTTACGTATTTAAAAAAAATTACGCGGACGTTCAAAGCGATATTTCTTTGGTGCAAATTTTTTTTCATCATTCAGTGATGTGTTTCCATCTTGAAATGTCTCACTCCTGCTAATCACTAGACAACATGCCACCGAAACGATGACAGAACGTCCGTGGACGGGCTTCCTTGCTCGTATCCTATATTGTATTTAAGAAAAAAAAATCCCATCAGTATAAGGTCGTTTCGTATAAATAGTATTTAGAAACTGGAAGAAAATAGTGTCCATGATTCAAATTGGTAACATTTTAATTTGTTAGAAGTATTTGGCAGATAAGGTGAATTGGCTTACCACCTTGATCGATAAATGCTAAGTACTTTTTCTCTACTGGCAGAAAACTTCTAGATTTGTTTGTATCCTGGAACTTGCTACCGTATTTGATATAAACTTTGAAATAAGAATCTAACAGTAATGGTCAACATTTAAAAAATGTGGATTTTTACACTAAAGAAAAGTTTAACAGCTCCCTTCAACGTTTAACATTTTAATGAAGCCTAAAATATGTTATTATCTTTTTTAGTTAATTTGTTTTTTTTATAACGTTTATTTATTTGTACGTTATATTTTTCAAACAAAAGTTTTTATATTCATAAATTGTTCTGCAGTCGAAATCTGAACACATAAGAGCCGCTGCAACTCGTCAGCCACGATTTTGCCACGAACGAAATAGCCGAATACTTATATTATGAATGATAAAACAAAATAGATACCTTAATAATAGTTTATCTTAATTTTTTTTTTAATTTAAAAGGAAATATTTTATTTTATTTCTACGAAATCAGTTTTATTACAATTGTTCTCTTTAAAACAACCAATCACACCTCCCCCAAAAATCTTTTTTTTAAAAAGTAGTATCGAATTTTAATATTATCACATTTGATCTATCTATCGGCATCCTTTCGTCTCGCGAGACGATGGTGCATCACCGTTGGGTTATGTTGCATTTTCTCGAGTGGCTGTACTTTCCTATCCTTTTTGAACTCTCCAGAGGTGATGCAAGCCTGGGTGGGTATTATCGAGAATTATCTGCTGCCCATACAGCATACCCCCCTCACCACGTTAATGGTGTAACCAAGAGAACGACTTGCATCGATGCAGCTTGGCTGCCATTGGCGTCGCAGGAGCTGCCGGTATGTACATAAGTCTTATGTATAGACCGCCTGTAGGTGCTCCATTTCCTGATTTTCTGTCTGGGTTTAGTCCCTTAGCCTTTCCCGCAAGGTATAGCCGCAAGGCAGCGGAGGATTTGAAGTAGGAGTGTCCTTCTCCTAGATGAACTACCAGCCAAGGTTTTTAACGAGTCTCATCTACCCGTAGGGGTGCCAGCACCAGGATTCGAACACGTGACTGATATTTTAATTTTTTTTTATATATATAATTTTGGTGCCGCAGCGCACTATCACCAAATTATAACAAAAAAAAAAATTTAAAAAAAATAAATAAATAAAAAAATTTAAAAAAATAATAATAAAAAATAAAAAATAAATAAATAAATAAAACAAACAAACAAACAAAAAAAATAAACAAACAAAAAAACTGTAATGATATGACAAGTTATAAAAATGACTAGTGACATTTTCTGACTCATGCCCTTCATATCTTACTGAACTTTTGTCAGTCTACTCACCAAGTCGTCAGCTACGCTCCTCTGCGGATACATGCATTCTCTGTGTTCATAAGATAAGAACTAAAACATTTGGCGAAAGGTCATTCTCCTTTTGTGCAGCCAAACAATGGAATTCTCTTCCATTACACATCCGTAGCATTTCAACTGCTAAGTCATTTAAGACTGCACTTAAGACACATCTTTTTAAAATTTATTTTACAAAAATAATAAAACCACATTTCTGTAATTGATTAGCGTAGCTGATGTATTGAGTATAGCGTATTGTCATTTATGTAGTTAATATGATATGAATGTTTCTTTTTATTTATATATGTATTTTTGTTTCCATGTAAAGCGCTGTGAGCCTGGCTCCTTGCTGGGATACAGCGCTATATAAATCATCATTTTATTATTATTATTATTATTATTTGATATCTGCTGCATGAGAAAATGAAAGAACTTACTTATTCTGAACTAAAATTTAAATATCCCATAAATTATTATTGTTTGCAATAATGAAGGTAGCATGATATTGATATTTAGAGATTCAAAGAAAAGTTTAATTGTTACTTTTTAAAGTTCAAGATGCGAATTACTTCCCATTAGAATCATAATTTGGTAAAAAAATATTTGCGATAGAAAAAACTTGACGCCTTTTGGTGTGGAGGGGGTTGGCTGGATTTTAACACATGCTTAAGTAATTCGAGTATCTTTACCACTAAAAACACTTTTAAAAAACTAAATTTTGACTAATTGGTACACAAATTTGTTTCGTACAATATATCCATTAAAAAAGAATTTAAGGTATCCTTAAAAGTAAAAATGTATTCAAAATGGTATTAAGTTAATTTATGTAAATTTATTAATAAGTTATTAATAGACAATACAAGTGATTTTTAAAAGGCTTTTTGGTATGTTCTCTATTAGACCCGATTACTTCAACTTTCATCTCATCTTTTTTTTTAAATTTTGGAAATCGGCCCAATAAAAAGTTTTTTTCTTCTTAAAGACCTCGCCCTAAATCCTCATGAAAACAAGATTATTTATAGTGAATTTTTTTTTTTAGAAACATTAAACCATTTATCGATTTTAATATTTTTTTTCCTCAAGTCTCGTGACATTATTTTTGATGAATGGCACCAGAAGAGTGCCAACATCAGTTCTAACGATGACCAATTGAAGGCGAGCTCTGTGAATTGCTCAAGTTAGAAGGTCGAGTTCTTGTTCCTCACTGCGGCACAATTAGCTCCCTCTATCTGGCCTTGCACACAACATGACCTCGCTCTTTAAGTCAGAATGTTGCAAACAAAAAATAAAATTATAAAAAAAATAATCAAATAAAAAATATAGTTAATGACGACTTGTAACTAGCTTTTTGAGAACATGTTGGATCTAACATAGGGGAAATAGAAGGCCCCTCCCACATAATACCCAGTTCCTCTTTCTGGCATACACATATAAGGTCATACGCACTCTCTCTCTCTTTCTCTCTCTCTCTCACACACACACACACACATCTACACACACACAAAAATCCAAAATAACATCTAACAGGTTTTCGATAAATCGTTTTTCCCTCTCTCACTAAAGAAAGCCTATCAGTTCAAATGTTAAGAGACAGCGATTAAACGAGAGAGACAGAGAGAGAAAGAGAGAGAGAGAGAGAAGAAAAGAGTAGAAAAGTGTGGTGTTTAAGCTCTTAAATGGCTATTAGCGCTCACAATCCATTTCCTGTTGGCGTGTTGTACCACTCAGAATGGTGGATTCTTCATTGCCAGTTTTGTGAGGGCGGGAAGGGGGGTATGCTGTTAAAATCAAAATATCTCAGGATAGTGTTTTTTAAGACACGAAAATATGATTAATTAAGTTTTTTTAAAATTATAATTATTTGAGTTTTTAGCGCATTTTCGAGAAGTCGAATGCGCTATTGCACCCGTTTTGTCCGTCCGTCCGTCTGTCATCACCCTAGATCACAGCATCCATAAGTCCTAGACCCATGATGTATATATGTTTTTTGTATGTCCTGACCTGCCATTTGTGCATCAACACTCAGTTACTCGATCCGTTAAAAAACCCCGTTAAAACTACCAAAAAACTTTGCGAATCGAGAGGTAACACTGGCGCAGGGAACGGCCGCCATTGCCGGAAGTCGAA
>MUZC01004546.1:887931-917931 GCA_002072015.1 Radix auricularia | reverse complement strand
AAAAAAAATTTAATTGGAAAAGATTCGATAGTCTTCTAACGAGCAGCTGGGAGACAAAGGTTGTCATTTACTGCCACTATGGATTTAAAGAACAAAATTTTATAATGAGTTCAGGTAATGGCCTGTCAAGATTTTCTTTTCAATGTTTTAACGTTTGCTCTCAATTAATGATTTGAACATTTGCACTCAATTAATAATTTCAACATTTTGCTATCAATTAAGGATTTGAACATTTGCACTCAATTAATGATTTGAACATTTGCACTCAATTAATGATTTGAACATTTTGCTATCAATTAAGGATTTGAACATTTGCACTCAATTAATGATTTGAACATTTGCACTCAATTAATGATTTGAACGTTTTCTCTCAATTAATGATTTGCACATTTGCACTCAATTAATGATTTGAACATTTGCACTCAATTAATGAATTGAACATTTGCACTCAATTAATGATTCGAATATTTTGCTATCAATTAATGATTTGAACATTTGCACTACTCAATTAATGATTCGAATATTTTGCTATCAATTAATGATTTGAACATTTGCACTCAATTAATGATTCGAATATTTTGCTATCAATAAATGATTTGAACATATACGTCTGTAAAGATAAGATAAGATGGATAGGCGAAATTTAAACATAAAGTTTGAAAATAATCTCAGATAACTTCTCTCGATTAGAGAAATCTTGGTAAGACATTTGTTGGAATAAGGGTATCAGGTATGCATAACAAATTTCTTTAATGAGAGATAATATCTTTCCGTCCTTTCAAATTAGTTGAGTGTTTAAATTATTTTATTTATCTTTATGCATCGTGTTAATTTTTGAGATAGAGTTTCGTGGTGCTTATTATGTTCAACAACCTTTTCTGTCGCGCAATAAGATGCGCCTTATATTGACAATTCTTTTTAAAATATATTCACGATCTGTGCGCATTATATTAAACATGTTTAACGAGAAATAACTAGAATTTTGTAATTTCGGATTGTTTTGCCCTGTGTATTATAATGAACATCCTTATAGTTATGTCTCGTACATAAAGGATTTATTTTCAAAAACTTTTTAAAAAAATTTTTTTTAACGATTTCTTTTGATTAAAACCTTTTATATACTCGTGGTGTCTTTTAGCTGGATGGCTAGCATGCCGAAAAAAACTTTGGATCGATTTTAACCCACTTCCCAGTATGCTGGTGAGCTCAAATTGTGCAGGCAGACCCATGGCGATAATATAAATGATGCATCAAAATTTCAGATTCATTGCATGTACTGCTATTAAATGAATGAAATTTTAGGTTTTCTCAATTTATTTCTATGTAGTATGTTAATTATAGTGCAAGAGTATTGCGGTGCGTGTTATATTGAACTAGCTTTTTAAAAATACTTTCAATTTGCGCTGTGTGGGGCGTATTATATTGATAATATTTTTGAAAAATATATACCGGATAGTAAATGTCAAAAGTGTTTTAATAACCCTTTCCTGTGATCAAATCGAGCTACAATTTGGCAGGAAGAATGCAGAATTTTTAAAATTTACTTTGACTAAAAATCGTTTATATATTTGAGACATAACTAAAATGAAATATTTTTGGTTTGTCGTGCGATACGTATTATGATGAACATTCTTTTAGTTGTGTCTCGTATATAAGGGATCATGAGTCAAAAACTTGGTTTTCGTGGGTTTTGTTTATTACATTGTTACGACGAGAAACACCAAACGCTTTTTTAAAACTGCTATGGACTGTTGTATTATGTCCCTCAGCGTTACGGAGATAGTGACATGGGCTTTTAAATTGTTTATAATATAATGATATATTTCAAAATAAATTCTTTTTATAATTACTTTACTATGGTTTCTTCACCATCAGTGGCCACTAACAACAACCGTTTACTTAATCTGGGGTCTGGCATCAGATTTTCGGTAGCGGGAAAAACTTTTTGGATCAATTAATTTAAATGAACTATCGATTCCTCGGACTAACGACATTCATGTGAGGAAAATGGCCTGTAGTTGTAATTGGTTTCTGTTTTATCGATATTATGCGGCGAGATGGCTGTGATAGCTGATACCTGTCATCTCAAAGTTGAGCTTTGGAAATAAAACTCACAGATATAGGCTATATAAAAACACGTTTGTGATAGTCTAAAATGAACCTTAAAAAAATAAGAAAAATAATTAGACAATAGTAGTCTTTCTGAAAACTTACAAAATACGAAAGGAACATCTATGATGTAAAGGCACAATTCATATCATTACCAAAAAAAACAACAACAAAAAAACTGAAATATCTCGACGTTTGTTTTCGATTCTAATAGTACCATAATATATCACGTTGAAAGAAATTACAATGCACATGGATCAGCATTCAAAAGCAGGCGTTACGTCCTGAGCAGTGGGCACAGATCCATGGTTTTCGAAAAATCAGCTCCGTATGTAAACCATACAAACAGCATGTTTCAAGGGGACCAGTGGAAGATTTTGGGCTGGATGCAACGGCTTTCCACATGTATGGTAAACAAAATAAACATTTCTCCACAGTTTCACTTCAACAGTTTGAGATGAGATTTATTTACAAATCCAGTCATGAGATTTTATAAACATTAACTTACAGTTTGATGTCACAAAACATACAGTTCTTTTGAAATTTGAAATTTTTGTTTTGTGCTGGAGAAAAATTCATACGAATTTTAAGTCAATAATTTCACGCAATGAAATACGCCCTAATATAAGCTCATACACAAATACACACATACACTTAAAGTAACGTAACGTTTCCCTTTCAGACCATGCTGATCAAAGGGGAAATTGACGCAGCGTTTTTACAGCCAAGGCATACGAGGGGATTGTGTGGCTAGCAAAATGTCAAAAACATACACATACTATATATAAATATATATNTATATATATATATATATATACAGAGAGAGATACAGAGAGAGAGAGAGAGAGAGAATGTGCATGCGTGCAACATGTGTTTAACTTTTTAATCACAATTGCCCGAGTATGAACAATGCTCACATCTCTCAAATATTTTTTTTGTACGCTGTCTACAATACTCATATGCATTGCTCCTGTATTTCCCTCTTTCCTTCACTAATTTCCCCAACCCTCCAAACTCCCTTTTTTACCAAATAGCCCAGAACGTCTCTCGTTTAAAACTGTATAGATTTTTCAATTGGACGCAGCCTCAATCATCACCCAGTTCACTCCCCTCCTGCCCTATTTCTTAGCTCGAACGCCCCACTGGCCCGCCATCCCTAATACGGCATTAATGTGCATTCTTGGGCTGGAAAATAAGATTCCCGGATGATCCGTTTGAATTTTTCCCCATCGTCACTAAGGTTATTTCGAGGAGAAGTTTGAAAAAAAAAATAAAGGGAAATTACTTCCTGAGTTTGATGAATCTTGCATTCATGGCCACATCAATTACCGCGCTGCTTTTAAAAAAGACCACAAACAGGATGGCAGACATGCTGACAATAGAATATCATCTCTAACTTGTTTCATGAGCTCAAAAGCTGCTCTCCTTTCATTGTCTGATTCTGAGGTTTGATTAGCGATGTTACAATTTCGCACTTACCGCATGAGTAGTGGGCTGTGAGCTGGATTCCTTGGTGCCTACCCTGTTCTAGGCTATGTGCTTAGGGCGTCACAATTTTCTTAGTGCAAGTTGAAACTTACCGAATTGGTGTCGACCCGACGTCACGCGGAAGATTGCGCCAGTTTTGTTTAACTAATTTCACGACGCCACGATGAGTCTGGACATGATCGGACCAACGCGCTCGTCAAAGTTTTAGTTGAAATCCACTAGCACGAGCAGTAAGCTATCTGCACACATGACTAGCTCTAAGTCTGCTCAGCCAAACGCTGAGAAAAACATTCAAGAACGCGTTGATTGACAAAACCCACTTTTTTTTTTTTATAAAAGTGGTGTTATCACACAAAACCCATGTTTAGCTATATCTTGTTTAAGTTAAAAATGTTTTTCAAATATAATAATTAAAAAAATATCATTTTAAAATTTAAGCACCGAAATAAATTTTTTATTAGACCAAGTCCCCAAAACGTTTTTTCTTCTTCAAATTTCTCATTACTCTCCAATGTTTCTTTATTCATACTAAAGGTATAATGGATTCTCTACGGCTGCTCTCCCCATAACTGTAAAACACCAGTCCTACTCTCATTCCTCCATTGCTCTTTCTGGCGTTGAATAACACGGAAGCTTAATTTCATTTCTTTTTATGTTTCTTTTTGTCTGTTCGTCGAGGATTGCTTTTTGCCGAAACACTCGATGTTCTGTAACGGCTTATCAGCCTCAAACATATATATATATTATCAATATATATTTATTTGTTTATCTAAAAGCCCGATTGCAGTCTCAACCATATTTTCTCCGTTTCTTCGTATTTTCCTTGTATCTTCTTTTCTCATTACAATCAACTCTTCAAAATGTTGGTTCCCAAAATTATTTCTCATCAAACAGCACACCCACGTGTTCTTGCTAATATCAATGTGTCGGCATGGCCGCCCAGTACACTGGCCGAGTTTAATCAGACACCCTTCAGCCAAACCCCTTTGAAACCTACATGCCTGGACATAACGATAGGTCGTGTTCCGAAGGGACATAATTATCTCCGAGCCAAGACCCCCAACTGTGGAAAAAAAGCAACGGAAACGTCCGACACTTGACTTCCGGTAAGAGACCAGGTTCCGGGGTACTCGTATGCTTGTCGTTTAGTAGTAATAACAAAATATACAAAAATTAACTTGGGCGTTGGTCATTGCGAATGTCCAGACATTATCTTAAAATCATAATATCATGAAATATCATTATTAAAAACATGCTCTAGAATAATATTAGTTCAATGATATTGAATAAGTTTGCATGTACCTGAAACACACATCGAGTTATAACTACTGAAGACATTCTGACAGAAGTTAAGTGAAATAAACCTCAGGCAAAAATATGATCTCCAGAACTCTTTAAGCGGTAAGATATTACAATCTCTTCAAGGAATAAGATTAGAAAAACAAATCCAGTAGTTCAAACTGATGCTAGCATGCAGAAAAAAAAACAAAAAAAAAACAAGAAATCCACCAGCTACAAGAGTGGAGATAGACATCTAGATGAATCCGCCCCCAAAGTGTTGACCCAATCAAGGTGGAACATGGTCTAGTCCTAGAAAAAAGGCCCTGACCCGCTGACTAATCGATTCTATTCTGGCAGTGACACGTGACAAAGACACTTGTCTTAATGAGCACCAACGACTCCATCTGTGCTGAAAGCTAGGAAACTACTTCCGGCGTACGCTGGAATATACATCACAAGTTGGCGAGCGCCTCTGGTGGCTCTGTGAGATAGAGCATGAGTCAGGGAGCCAAATATTGATCACTATCTGTTGTTTCCAAAAAAAATGGAGATGTAACGTTGACTCCGTTCTCAAATATTATTAAGTCCGTTTTATAAATTACTTGTTATTTCAATTTTGATATGTTAAAAGTAACATTTACCACTTCTGACCGATATCAAAATTAAGAAAAAAACTTTTGAACACAGTGAGATATTTATTGCATTCTAATAGTTCATATTTAAAACATGATTTGCTGTTTCCATAAAATACCCTAGAGACGGATCGTTGCTCATTCATTAAATCTAAGAAAAGATGTGATTTTTCACAGAATAAATTAAAAATTTACCGCAATGCATTTAAAAAACAATTTTTAGCTAGTTGCCCGCGGGGTATCATACGCCGGAGATTCGCTCATAGATAGTGCAAAGATAGTGGGGGGGGGTGGGTGAACAGACACAAACTACATCACGATAAAATCAGAACAACGCGAATGAACCTCGGATGTGGGAATAACGGCGACGCATTGTTGATCTGGAAAAATGTGCACTGTGGTTAGCCACTTGCCACCCCGGACCTCCCTAGTTTGCCAACCAGAAACTAATTGTCATAACCTGACAAAGGTCATTCGTCAAGCTTATTCCTACTCGTCTTGTGCTTGATCGAAAGTATAGTAGGAAATAAACGCGCACAAACACAAACACTTTTTAAAATTAAAAAAAGTGATGCCTTAGCTGGGGATTGAACCTGCGAACTCTGCTTGTTAAGCAAAGTTATAACCATTACACTACGAATTACATGTTGTTCTGAAAAAAACATAGTAATTGACTTCAATTCAACGAAATTTTGAATGTTGACTACCTTTTCTTGCAATCTGATTGGTCGGTGGGGTCAGAGGTCAGACAGCTTGCTACTTCTTGTCCGGCATGGTCGGAACACGTAGAGAATTACGTATATAGATTCTTTTTATTTTTCCTTCTCCATCCTGGATGACCTCCGTCGATTCGAAGACAGAGCATTAATTCTATTAAAATGTTAACTAAATGTTAACTTCTACTTACCAGCAGGCGCCTAATGACTTTCAAATAAAAAAACAACAAACTATTTCAAGATTCGCCTCACTTATCGACTAGGTTAGTTTCTGTTTCTAGCAGAACGTGCTCTATTTGTACTAGCTACCCGTTATAATTTTATGAATACCACAGTGTCCACAGTCATGGCAGAATTTATGTTAAGTGTAACTTTGGTAATTGTTTTATTGCCTCGACGCCAGGTAATTTTTTTCTTTGAATGTAGAGCACAATAATCTTCTGTATAAAAGCAGCGTGTGTAAAGTATCAGATAAAATATACATTATGTGTTTAACATCTGGTCTTTCTTATGGAGAAGTCCATTAAATGATTCATTCAAGATTTTCTGATCTTTTTATACACATAATTGATCATTTAGTAAACCTCATCGTAGTAATATAACTAAACAACATCTCTGAATAAATCAAACTAAATACGACCCGCGGGGTAGCGTACGCCGCGGCATTGCTCATGGATAATGCAAAAAAGTAGTGAGTGGGCGTGGAAGAGAGGACACAAACAGCAGCACGAAGAAATGAGAACAAAGCGAGTGAACGCAAGACGCACTGTTGGTCTCGAGACATACGCACTGCGGTTGCCAAACATACATTGTGATTGCTAGACCACAGCAAGGGTCATTCGTCAAGACTTCTTGCTCGAATTATATATATATATATATATATATATATATTTATATATGTAAAATACAAATACAAATCTTAAAATTAATTATTATCATTTTTTAAAATATCTAAGAGCAGTGGCGTTACCTGGGGGTGCGGTAAGGGCTGCCCACCCTTGGCGACACCATCGGGGGGGGGGGGTGAAACCAAAATGTAAAATTCTGTATATTCCCGTTACTTTGCCCTGAAAAACTCGGAGGACTTCTATGGGTTAATCGTCAGGGGGTGATCACCATGAGATACCGACCAGGGGGACCCCAACCCAAGTGACGCCTCTGTCAAAGAGTGTAAATTGGTCGCCTGTGTAATGAAACTTCATTATCTCATTATTCACAAACTCAAGCTCTGCTTTGAAGGTATGCGTGGTAAAGTAACGAATACATCTTAATGGATATACATTTAAAACAATCGTGTGACCATAACTTTTGTCTTTGAACATAGATTATTATTGCCTATTTTAGTCCTTCGGTCACTCTCTCATATTACATAAGCTCTCATTCACTTTATTTCACTGATGGCCAGTGCTTTTTTCAGTGGGAACTCATGAGAACTGAGTTCCCATACCTTTTTTGGCCAGATTCGTGTATAACCTGACTATATAGTTAGTCAGGTCGGTTTTTATTATAAATAAACTCTTTGAGTCTCAGATTTTCTTATAAAAACGTTTATTTCTTTACATATCTGTACAATAAAATTTGTGTTCAGTTGAAAATTCAATTATAGACTATTATAGTATTTTCTGACATAAGTTAAAAAACAGATGTGAAATGAGTTCCCAAACATTTTTCGCTAGAAAAAAAGCACTGCTGATGCCCATAATAATCAGCTAAAATTAAGACATCATAACCCACCACCACTCAATTACAACTTAAATCCGTGTCGGAAACAAAGAAAAATTCTTGTTTAAGCAAACCAAACATCAGGGAGATGTTGAAGCATCCGAGAGACTTTGCCCCTCTATAAAAAATCTCGTAACATGTTGTCGTGGTACCATAGGTCAGCAGTGAGTTTTTGAGACTTAACAACATAGAGGAATTGTTTTAGCTTTTAATACAATCCGTTCCCGGTCTACGATTCCAATTATTAGCAAAAATATCTTTTATTTAAATGTTCAAAAATATTTGATATTAACAATTTTTCTTCTAAATTGTACAACTTCTAAACCACCACAAATGTTTGTTATTTCAATATCTTCTGGAACTCTCTGATAGTTTTTTTAATTGTAAGGTTTTTTGTCAGCAACTTAATCATTTCTATTAATACTACAATAAAACAAAATAGATAAAAAGGAGAGAGAGAGAGAGAGAGAGAGAGAGAGAGAGAGAGAGAGAGAGAGAGAGAGAGAGAAAGAGACAGAGAGAGAATAATACGATTCACTGAAATTGGATCTATATCACTGTCTCTGATATTATGACAGTCTCGTCCTCCGTAAAAAGTTTATCTTTGATTGGTCGCCGTCATAATCATGATTGCATCTGTCTTACCATTTCCTATTAATATTAAATCCATCAGTCAACCCCCACAAACCCACGCACCATTTCAAACCCCTTTCATCTCGGTCCAAGTAAAAATAAGCCAAGACTGCACAGTCGGACTCACGTAAGAATTTTACAAATGTCTGCACTGGGACTATAGAAATACAAATACAAGGCAACGCTCTGTACTAGTCATTTTATTTATTTTCACCTACTTTCCTAACTAACAGCTCTAAATCATCAAAGGGGCCGTCAATAAATTACGTCACACTCCAGAAAAGGGGAGGGGGTGTAAGAAAGTGTGTCCGGCCATGTTTGACGTCACGGTGTTTTATGTTAAATTTTAATTATTTTGTTAATAAAAATATATTTTTGTACTAAAGTGTGTCGTAATATGGGGGGGGGGATGAGTCCGAGATTTGTGACAGTTTTGTGATAGGGGGAGTTAAAAATTGTCAAAATAGCATGAAGTACTTTATGGACGGCCCCAAAGTTATTTTAAAAATCATGCACTAATTCTCGATGGTACTTGTCTTTTAAGTCCAAATCCCATCATCTTACGTCATTATTTGTTATAGCATTCCTGTTATTTTAATTAAAAGTTGTTCTTTACCACACCCAAACGGACCTGCTTTCACAACTACAGACTTACCATTTTCAAACATAACCCCCTCACCAAACTCTCTTGTCTCCTAATCCCCCCCCTATTTTCCAAGCTCCTGATTTCCAGCCAGACTTTTCACTCGGTCCGGGTGATGGTAAGGAGGAAGGATGGGGAACGGAAGGGGGAGGGTGAAGAAGATATCCCTGACGTCAGGGGAGTACACAAGCTAGAGTCATAAAATATCAATCTGTAAGCCGGCGTTATTGAACTGTGTAACTATCCGCTGGAGGAAGTCCTGGGTACCGAGAGGCTAATTCAGAACACACAAATCTGTGTTTGTACAAACCGCCCGTCTCGACATCTCCAGTGGACAAACAACGCCCGCGTCAATAAATAAGAATAATGAAATCGAAAGACCAAAATGCGCTTGATAAGTTTGGAGCAATCGCTTGTGGTTTTTTTTTTGTGTAGGAAAATGATTCCTCTTTTTTTTTTGGTCCCCTTTATTTTGCTGTTGTTGCTTTCTTTAAGACCTATTTTCCCTGACTAAACTATTATGTATGTATGTTTTCTGGGCCTTGCGTAATACAAAATATAACACAATAAAAATTATAGTCAACGTGATTGTAAATGATTTACTATTCACTGTATAACTTGCAAACACTTCAGATAATTTATAAAGTGATTTTTTTTTAGGGAAATATTTTTTAAGTTTTCTAACATTATTGTAGAAGAAATACTCTTCTCAATTCTGGATATTCGGCCTGTAAACGTGCCAAATAAATATAATTTATTAAGAAAGAGATGTAGCATTACGTTTCCATGACAAAACGACCAGAGACAAAACGTCAAGGGGACAAAACGTCAAGGGTGACAAAACGACAAGGGGACAAAACGTCAAGGGGACAAAACGTCAAGGGGACAAAACGACAAGGGGACAAAACGACAAGTGGACAAAACGACAAGGTGACAGAACGACAAATGGCAAAATGACCAGTGACAAAACGTCAAGGTGAGAAAACGACCAGAGACAAAACGACAAGGTGACAAAACGACCAGAGACAAAACGACCAGAGACAAAACGACAAGGTGACAGAACGACAATATGTGCACCGTCATTAATGCCTTATACACCATTAAGTGTAATAAAATTTTACGTTTATTAAGTAGTAAATGAGAATAGAGCCACTTTTCTTAAGCGGAGCGTAGGCCTACGTAATGTAAAATCTGAATGTATTTTTAGATTGTAAAAATATTTAAATATTATTTTCTAATTCAAAATGGAATTACAAAACCATTATACATGGATAAACTTTTATTCCAATTGTAACGCGACATTTTTATTTGAACCTATTTTATTTCAGCTTTTTGACATCTCGATAAATGCACTAGATGAGGAAATGACGAGGGATAGGATCTTAACTTATTCCTTACAGACACACCTTCTATACAGAAGATTATTATTTCCGTTTCTAAGTAACTAAACACAGCTGTTAAAAACCGATACTAATTAATTTCTGTCTCAGTTTAAAAAGACAATTATAAGTATAAATTAAAAGTTTCCTCCTGCATTAATAACTTTCTGTGTTTTTATTATTACTTTTTTGTCTAAAAAGGTTTATTTAATTTACTTTATTCCTCATATATGTTTGTAGTTCTGTTCCGAACTGGCGGCGACAGCGAATTGCATATTAATAATCGACAAATTCAAAGGACCATGAATGTGGTCCTCCTCATAAAGTAATAATAATAATAATAATAATAATAAAATGATAATTTATATAGCGCTGTATCCCAGCTAGGAGCCGGGCTCACATCGCTTTACATGGAGATAACAATACATGTACATATATATTAATTAAATAAACCTTCATATCATACTAACTACATAAATGACAATACGTTATACATTAGCTACGTTAGTCACTAAAAGAAATGTTGTTTCATTAATTTTCAAAATAAATTTTGAAAAGATGTGTCTTAAGTGCAGTCTTGAAAGTTAAAATACTACGGATGTGTAATGGTAGAGAATTCCATTGTTTGGCTGCACAAAAAAGGGAATGACCTTTCGCAAAATGTTTTAGTACAGCATAATGTGCATGTTTGAAGTTTCAATTAACTTTGTAAACTGTTACTTCTGTTTTCAGAATTATTTATAAATTCCTTTAAACAAGTCTTGTCATTTCTTATCAACAAATGTCCTCTAACATAAATATTTATTCTATAACATAAATACCTGTTACCTCACATTAACACATGTCATATCACATCGATACATGTCATATCGTATCAACACTTTTCATATCATATCAACCCTTGTCAATCACATCAACACATGTCATCTCACATCAACACGTGTCATATCGCATCAATACATGTCATATCACATCAACACTTGTCATATCATATTACACTTTTCATATCACATCAACACATGTCATATCGTATCAACACTTTTCATATCATATCAACACATGTCATATCGCATCAACACTGTCATATCATATCAACACATGTCATATCATATCAACACATGTCATATCGTATCAACACTTTTCATATCATATCAACACATGTCATATCATATCAACACATGTCATATCACATCAACACATGGCATATCCCCTTGCCGTTTTGTCCCCTTGACGTTTTGTCTCTGGTCGTTTTGTCATGGAACCGTAATGTTACATCTCTTTCATAATAAATTATATTTATTTGGCACGTTTACAGGTCGAATAACCAGAATTGAGAAGAGTATTTCTTCTAAAATAATGTTAGAAAACTTAAAAAAGATTTCCCTTAAAAAAAATCTCTTTATAAATTATCTGAAGTGTTTGCAAGTTATACAGTGAATAGTAAATCATTTACAATCACGTTGACTATAATTTTTATTGTCTTATATCAACACTTGTTATATCATATCAACACATGTCATATCGTATCAACACATGTCATATCGTATCAACACTTGTCATATCGTATCAACACATGTCATATCGTATCAACACTTGTCATATCACATCAACACTTGTCATATCACATCCACACATGTAATATATCAACATTTGTCATATCACATCAAAACATGTCATATCACATCAACACATGTCCTATCACATCAACACATGTCCTATCACATCAACACATGTCCTATCACATCAACACATGTCCTATCACATCAACACATATCTATCACATCAAAACATGTCATTTCACATCAACACATATCATATCGTATCAACACTTGTCATATCACATCAACACGTGTCATATCAAATCATCGCATGCCATATCAAATCAAGTCATATCACATCTACACTTGTCATCTCAACTCAACACTTGTCATCTGACATCATCACTTGTCATCTAATATTAAAACTTGTCATCTGACATCAAATTTGTCATCTATGATCAATGACAGATTGTTCCCACATTTTAAGCAGTAGTATCGTGTCACATTGCTAATAAATATAAAAAAACAAATAAAATATTACAAAACTTTTTAATTAATTTACAGAAACGTTTTCATAAGTTAAAATTTGTTACATACTTTTCGTAAAAGTCATGGTTTTGCTTCATAGTTTCTGCATCTTTTCTTTTATCCTTTTCTTTATCTTTGTATTCACAAATGTTGCGAGCCTATTAAAAGTCCGTGTGCTCTATAAAAGAAACATACTCTTGTAATCATTAAATTAAGGCTGTTACTGATTAATTTAAATTTAATCGTTAACTTTTGAAAAATTACCGAATAAAAATCGTTAATTTTGATTAAGGCTAAAAATAAGATGTATGACGTCATAAAACGAAATATTTCAAGGGAAGTAACAAAAAAGGGCAATTAACATCTTTTTATTTAAATATAAGTAGTTCAATATAATACCATAATATCATGTCAATCAATCTAACTTATGTTATTGTTAATTAAATAAAAACAATGCTTAATTTTATATTATTCTCCTTATAAAAAAAGCTTATTATAAAGTTAAAACTTAAAAAATATTTTTCTTTTTAAATAGAGAAGTTTGTACGTAAAAAAACTATTACTAATTATTAATTATTTATTTATAAATCGGAAGGGTTATCTTATCTTATATCTTACAGACGCTCCTTCTGTACAGAAGATTATTGCGTCCTACGTATTTCTATGGTTTGTGTTTAGTCCTGTATTCTTACTAGAGTTTTAAAAGATGATAAAGTGGTGGCTTTCCTGGTTTCTTCAGGCAACCCATTCCACGCCCGAATACCGGACGGAAAGAAAGAAAACTTGTATGTGTTTGTTCTTGCATATGGAATAAAAAAGGTGTTTTTGTCTTTATGTCTATTTGAGGGTTGTATTAGGTTATCTTTATTAGGGTTGTAACACAGACAGCACCCTCATGTAATCGATATTATATCGATTCAAATAATTTTAATCGATAAAAATTTTACCGATTAATCGAGAAATTAATCGTTAATTACGGCTGCCCTAATTAAAACCATATTGTGACATTCTTCTTTAGAATAACAAGCGAAACTTGTAGGTTTCCATAACCATGATATTGTTATTTACCTTTCGAGTTAGTCTGCCAAGTATGTCCATTCACTTTAAAGATCACGTGAACACGAGCCAAAAATTGATCTTGAAAACCTACTTAATTACGTAAAATAGAATTTTCATTCATTTCTCATTTCTCTACGCCTTCTTTAAATATCTTTAGAATGAAATATAATATTATTCATGTGCAAGACAAGATATCGGTGTAAATAATACAAAACCAAGGTTTAGCGTCTCTTCTTATAAATATTTCATTTTCTTGTAGCTTTTTAACACGAAACAAAACTGTCTGCCTTATTTGCACTTATTAATATTCGGGCTAAGAAGACTTTCCTAGATGAAGCCTCTTTCGTCACCCCCTCCTTCCCACCCCTTTATTTAAAAAAAAAAAGAAAAGAAAATATTTGGGATGCTCAGCTCCTCCAAGTTAGTGGAGGTTCAAGTACAGTCTTGTCAGCTGACGCGTGATGAGCCTCGCTTTGATCATAACGCATTTTCGGACGGTACGTCTCAAAATGGCGGTTCGCCGTAAGAGGATAACAATGGTGTAATCTCCTGGATGGACTTGTCTGGTGGCCTTGTTGGACGTCTGTCGTGAATGCTGATTCAGCATTGTGAAATCAGCAAACATTGCTGGGTTAAACTATCTACAAATTTTGTTTGGTTATAACTTAATTTGTCTGTAACGACGTGTTTTGATTCTGAGAAAATTGCGGCACCTTTAACGATTTTGCAAGGCTTCTTGGGTGGAGATAAAGGGACTTTGACAAATTATGGGAAGAGTTTGTGACAGCGGTTTTGATGGGAAAGAGGAACAGAAGTCAACCAATGGACGTTGATCAGATGCTTTCCGGGGAACCATTTCGTGCTACTTTGATGTAGTTAAAAGTCCAAGATAATTTGAACTCTTTGAACCGTGTGTTGAAACCATAACATGACATTACAACACGGCAATAGGCGGTCTCATGTTATGAGATTCTTTGACCAAAACTTAGCGGCATTGCCAGATAGTTGATTCTTATTCTCTATCATTTAACTATTGAATATAATTAGACATTAGGAAAAACCAATTTTTAACCCAAATATGTTAAAATTTAACCTACTCCCTGTGATGACACAATTGTTTAAAAGCTTTTTTTTAAAACAAACTAAGAAACAGGAAGACAAGATTTTTTTAAAGTTGTTTTTTTTTCCATTGAGAAGTGACGTCTCCGCGTTTACGTTCAGCTAACTTCTTTATGTCCATGAACATAACTGGTGGGCGTGAGCCACAGCCAAATTGGTTCTGGCGTTTAGTGGTCCACGAACATGGACATCTTTTTTCTTTCTCCCGGAGTCTTTCTTCTTCTTCTCTTCCAAATAATGTCTTTGTACTGTCGTTTTCACGTTAGCCTCCCAACTGATGTCTTTCTATTGCTCTCTTCCAAACAATTTCCTTATGGCGTAGAGTTGATGTCGTCTTTGTGCTGCTTTAATGTTGTCTTAAATAGCTGATTTCATATGGTTAACAGGGCTTTCTTTTAGCCTTAGTGCTTTCCAGGCACATTTGTATTTTTAAAAAACACGTGAAAGTTATGTTTTAATGTTTAACGTTCCAAAATATCATATTCTATTGACAGACAAACTAACGAAATCTTATTTCCAATGTGAAGTTTAGAGATTTATATTGAGGAGATTTATAAAATGTATGCATTTTTTGCCGAGTGTTAATGGAAAGAAATGGTTTAAAAGTGACTCAGGAATAGTTACGGACGGATAGAGGTGTGGGCTGCTCATTCGATAAACCATCTGACAGCCGCAATCTGGCATCTGACTGCTGGTAACGGAAGAGAACGAACTGAGTGAGAAACTACAGCTCTTCAAGTTATTTTTTCCTCTAGTTTTAATGACCGGTATTTTTAGCTGGTGACATTTAGCCTTCGCCACATGGGAGATATCATTTGTTGGTCTGATAACTAAATAAATGTTTAAGAGTACATAGTGATCAAAAATTTCATATCCTCGATAGTGTTTCTATGGGGAAATAAATTGGGGCAAAGGTATGTTGACGAATGCTGAATCAAAAGACGCTTTAAAGAAATGAAAGAATGAAACATGGAGGGATGTCCCGGGCTAGACAAGTTTAACTAGTAATAAATGAAGCGTCGGCATACAACAATGGTGACAATGTTCTGAGATGGCTACATAACTCTGCAAATGTGCCAACACCAGTCACACATACTTGTGCAGTGTCAGCGGGTGGGATATAACGAATTGGGCCCTTAGCGACACTGATCTTTAAAGTGCAATGATTGAGTCGTTTATACGACATAATCCTGCCTTCTCCATCCCCTACTAATATAGCCTTGAGTTTACTAACAAGAAAACGCCATAATTGCTCACACAAAAATTAACATTTTGTTTAGTTTAAAGCAAGACACCTGGTTAGCAAGGAAGATATTATTTTTGGGAAGACGAAACAAAATCTTCCTTAAGAAAAAGTTTTTCTTTGTATTTCTGCTCGATCATTTAACAAAGATTTGCCATTCTTTCTGAAATAAGCACCACCTGGATATCTAGTGGAGATACTACTGCTGCACCTGCTCGTTTGACAAAAATATTGCTCCTGGATCTGTTAAACAGTTTTCTCCTGATGACTCGTCTGTTTGAACTCTTCATTAAACCGAAGTCTTGCAGCGATTTAAAAAATCAAGTTTAACTTATAATTCTAAACAAAAATTAGAGATATGTTTTGTGTTTTAAAATTTCAATTCTGACCAAACATTAAATTGAGAGTCAGTGGTATCAATAAAGTACACTTAGCATATTTTGGTTAAAATCTGGGTGTACTTTGCTCATATTACCTTAAAAATAAACAAACAACCGTCAATGCTAACATTGGTTTTTATTTTCGTTTTTGTTGGCTTGCTGAAGGTTGGGGGTTAGTTCAATCAAAGATAACTCTTCCAAGTTTCTACTTCAAGAGTACAGGCCTCTTCCCCGTCTTGCCCCCAAACTTTCTGTTTCTCTACGAATTTCTATCAATTTTGGTCGCTCGTGATGATCCCAGTTTTAACGCTTGTCCACTTAGCCGAGAATTAAGGCCGAATTTCCATAAATCTGAAGGATAAATATTTATGTAGCCCGATTGAATAAATTGGCTCAGTGATTTACGGGGTGGTGCTGGCCCGCGGGCCGGATTCACACGCAGCAATCTGGAGCACAGAACCGAGTTTATTTACCAAATTATTATTATCATGTGATGGATGGGTCTCAAAAAGTAGATCATTGACATTTTGATTCATTAATGCGCTGATTTTCGTTTTATTTTTACGTATGTTACTGGCTGGATTATTTGTAAGTCAATTTTTTTCTCGGAGCTAGTGAATAAGTTGTAGATTTAAAAATTGCTAAATAAAAATATTTGAGGTTAGGCCAAATATCTTTTTGGTTAATTTTATTTTCAAGCAATTTTCAGAAATCTGTTTGTTTTAGATATTTTAACAAGCTAAACTGATGACTATTTTACAAAAATTATTTAAATCTTTTATACCCTACATAAATACAGAGAAGACAGATATTTTCTCTGTTCCTAAGACACGAATTAAAACACTTGGTCACAGGCCTTTCTCTTCTTGTAGCCCCAAAGAATGGAATTCACTAACATTTGACTACTAAAGCCTTCAAAACTGAATTATAAAAATTTATCTTCAAACTTTACGTTTAAGATTAATGAAATACCTTACTTTAAAAAAAAATCTTTTAAAAGACCAAAGTAGCTTATACGCGCCTTAATGTCAATATATGTTGCATTTAGGTTATGAATGTTTTACGTTGAGTGATTTTATAATAATGTGTGTTATTAATTTTATGTAAAGCGCTGTGAGCCCAGTTGTTACTGTGGGTACTGCGCTAAATAATATTTTTTAAAACTCGTTACTTCAAATATACTAGAATAACTATTAACATTTTTAGCGAGTGTGTTAATAAATGTGTGGACCAAAACTTGTCACTTGTATTTGATTTGTTTTGCCAGCTGAAGATTAGGACCATAGAGCTTGTCTAACGCCTGGAGCCACCTTTTCTCAGTGCACCAATGCACAAATAAAACTTTTCATGTTATCTATTTATGTCAACATTTTATCCTTGAAAGGTATCCATTCTTTGACTGGTCTACCTGATTGATTTTATTTTTAAAATATTTTTTGATATTGGTACATTACTAGGAAATGAAGCACAACTATGTGTAATCATTAAGGGCTCAACTATTTCAATGTGTAATCACTAGCCGTGTTCTGTGTACACCAGCCACTCATTTACACAAAGAAAACCTAAACAATCGACTATCTTCTAATTTTACCGTGGCTTGTTAGTCTATTAACATACAATAGAAACTTACCAAACCATTATTTTTTTCAGATTGTTTTGATTACTATAATGGCTTTGGTTTTTTCAAATGTATCCATACTGTCTAAGTCCATCATCTATCTAATAAGTCATTCCCAAACGAAGAGAACACAAACATTGACTGTCAGGCACCTTAAAATTTTCAGTTACTGAATTCAGATTCTTAGTGCTGACAAATTAGGGGAAAAGATGTCAGCACTGTAGGAATATTAGAAATATGTGTGTATACACCAATAATGGCCGCGGAAAGTAACGATTAATTTATTGATTAATCGTAAAAGAATTTAAAGATTAAATTATGTTTTAATGATTAAAGGATGCATCACTTAAAAATTATTGTAAGTCATAAATAAAAATTAAAAAAAATAACGGCCGATAAATAAAATTTCTGACGATTACACGAACATTTTGGTATTAAATTATTGAATGAACGCAATGTCCAAAATGTTGATAAAGTTTGCTTACCATGCTTCTAACACTTCAACTACTTATCAAACTTCATGCAAAGCGTATTAAGGTAATGGCAGTAATAGAGTCTGACTCAGAGACAGAATTGGAGATTAAAGTTCCTGAATGCATTAACCATCTACAATGGTGGAAACTTAATGAACACCGATATCTGATAACGTGTTTCCTTGCCAAGACTGCTTTGGGAATACCAGTTACCTCAATTTCATGCGAATAAAAATGACACACATCTTGTCTGTTATTCAAATATCTTTGTTGTTCAACCTTAACAAAAGTAAACAATCATAATTACCGATTTAGTTTGCAGGGCCGGCTTTAGGGATTTGGAGGCCCTAGGCGAAGTGATTTTGGTGGCCCTAAATGTAATTGAAAATTAAATAATAAATACGGAAAGAATAAAATTGAACGAACTACCTGTATTTACATTTAAATCAACAAATAACTTATATTTATACCAACCTATTCATGCAGGTGTCATAAACCTAAAACAAAAATCAATTTTTATATTCTCTGATGGCAGCAAAGTCTGCAAAAAAATTGTGAATTCAGAGACGGGACGATAACTCGTTCGATATATATCAATACCAGACTGTTCCGGTGTTGCAAAATAAATCATCCCCCATACAGAGTCTCCCCCAGGAGGTTCCATTTTAAAACAAACTCTCCCCCGGAGAAAATATTTTGCTCCCAATTAAAATAAATTCTCCCCTACCCTGTAAAATAATGTCTCCCCCAAAATAAATCCGCCCCCATCACACTTTCAATATTAAACAAAGAGATCATTGAAAAACAAAAGAATATAGAATACTTACTATTGTATTGCTATAATATTTCATAATTGTTTACTATAATACTATTTATGGCAGTGGCGTAGATATACAGAGATATGAGGGGCTGAGGAGCATATCGTTTGACACTTCTCAGGGGGTAACATAATTTGAAAATTGCTTAATTACTTGATATTTTCACCACTGTACAAATTGACGCATATGGAGTTTTTGGTGTATAAGGGCAATTGTTTTGTTTCATAAAGCAAGGATTAAGTCTTTGAAGGCATTAGTTTTTGTCGTTATAAACGGCCAAGTCACACAAATGCCGGGTTTTCAGACATCCTTTGTTGAAGTCGGGGGAAAAGTGGTGGGAGTGACCCAATTAAGTAAAGGCACGTGGGGGGCTAACAAAATTCAGGCTACGCAACTGACCTGTTTAACCTATAACCCGATTATACAGTGTTTTTTTTAAAACTCTGTGAATAGTGTGTGTTTAGAGAAGCAGGGGCGAGCCTTAAATAGAGGGGTGGTGCTGGTGGTGCTGACAGCACTGTGTGACACTAAAACAAGGGGTGACATTCCTGTTATGTGGCACTTGAATTATAGGTGGAGTTTTATTGGTTTAGTTGTGATGGGGTGACATTTGGGCTTATAGCAGTGGGTTACGGAAACGTATTGAAGCTCCAGTTCTGGAAAATCCGGAATCCCTCCATGTTCACAAATTCGTCTCCAGCTCCGGGTTCGGCTATATTTCACTATATTATTATAAATTCGGTCAAATCCTAGTATTAATGTATATATATATGTGTGTTTTTGTGTGAAAATACTACTATTTTCCTTACATTAAAATAAAATTTAATTAGAGTTTGCCTTAAAACTTTAAATTTAAATTTATCATTTCAAATAATTCATTGCAGGACATTACAATAATATCAAGCATAACGTAAATAATTTTGAAACAATTAAATAACATAGCCTACAAACAAATAAGTACAAAAATGTGAAGTAAGTGATGATCTTACAAAATGATTAGGGAAAGTTTTAAACGTATCAACGTTCCACGTTTCCTTTGTCCACGTTTGACTGTTCTATCTTTGGGAAACAAGATGACAATCATTTCACACACACACAACAGCACATGTCATCAATAAAAAAAAGCCCACCTCTGAGCTACACCTTCAACCTCTTGGGCTCTAGGGTAATTGACTTTATACCTAACTAATTCCACGGCACGCGAATTTCAAACTAGCTAAGCGTGCGCCTCACCTAAACCCATGTTACACAATAAAGTTAACCTATCGGTAGACTCCAACCCTAGCTACGACACTCATTGTTTAAACGTGTAAAGTAATTTTTTTNATTATTATAATGCACAAATAGAAATCACAAATTTCATTTAAATTCTAACTCGTGTTACAAACGTAGACTTCGATGCAACGTTCTCGTATTAATTAATCATCTTTATATTTCAGTTCATTTGTCTGTTATTCTTTTTAATAACTCTGGCCAATTAACCAAATCTAAATATATGTCTTTATGGGCATACACCCTCTTAACCCACAAATAGCTACGCCCCTTACTAAGCTTATGATTGTTGTATTCCCAATAATCATACACTAATGCATGTCGAACAAATGCAAATTATGTTATAAGTCATAAAGTTTAATAAAAGTATTATTTATAATTTCAAATAATTAAGGGGAGGATTTATTTTAACAGGGGAGATTTCATTTTAAAACAATTTCTCCGGGGGCGAAATTGTTTTAAAATAAACTCTCCGGGGGAGACTTTATTTTGGGGGAGACTTTATTTCGTGACACCGGCCTTCTTACGTGTTAGTCAAATAGTTTTTTCAAAATTAATTTTAAATTGAAAAAACTTCTTGCCCCCGATGCAACAGTAATCAGAATCGTCAATGCTATACAAAGGGCTATAGCGACATTTTGAACAGCAGTATTAAAATAATGATCATAAATAAAACGTAAAGCATCAAGGGAATACGAAACTGTATGGGGAACAATGTTTGAAATACTTGAATACCTAAACTAGTGCTGTCGTCGACAGCCCTGATTCATGATTCCCACAAAATATTCATTGATTTCTACTGGCGTACTCACAATGTGGCATATTTGCAATATCATTGTCACTTGGTCTGGGTGAACAGCATCAGGTGTGCAGTCCAAAGTGGTGGAATAATATTTCGAATTTTGAACATTATGTAAAATTATTTTCAACGCGCCATCACCGATCAGATTAATTACCTCATTTTGATTTCTTTTAGCCAAGTAATGATCATGAATTTCTTCTTTTTTAAAAGTCGTAAATGATTTTCTAGGCATGAATCGTACTTTCCTAACAATTTAACCAATCCCTACAGAAATTGCAATTAGTTGAAACAATCGATCCACAGTGTCCCGAATTGGTGAAATCAGTTTTGCAAAAAACTGTACAATTGAAATGATTCTTTGTAAAACATTGTTTCCGTGCTTAGTCTATTTTGCATAAGTTTTGGTTTCCTTGTCAGTTGTCTTTCTTTCCTTAAAACGCTTTTCCAGTTCAATCCAAGCACCTATAACGCCACAAATGTGCTTCATTGTTTACTATTCATGATCAGCGAGAAGCCTGGACATGTTTTTCCATTCGCTAATTCCTATTTATCGACTTATTTCATAACTTTTCAGTATTAAAGAGATACTAAAAACTGAAAAAAAATATATATATATATTTTTTATATTTTTTTTTTAAAAGAATAAAAAATAGACATGTCAGACTTCTAAAACAATCTTTTATTTTAATATTTTAGCTTTTGCCTTTGCTAAGCTTTGAAAAGAAAAAAAATTGAATACTTTGACAAATCAGTGAAGTTTCAACTTAATTTCGTCAAATAAATTTATTGACCAAAAATTTCAACATCTAAACCCATTCTTAGAATCGTTTTTTACATTTTGCTACTAACAACAGCATTTAAAAATTAAATTTTTAAATGTTTACTACTTAAAAATTTGATATTCAATAGTTTTATGTTCAGCGCTAAACTTAGGTTTCACGTTTATCATTCTTGTGAAAATGTGTCTGCACGGTCAAATTCACATTTTAAAAGTTGACATATTGAACTTGCACTATTTTAAAGTAATCAGCGGGTAAAGGTATTGCTTTTATTGAAAGGTTCTAGTTGTTTTGACCTAGGTCGTAGTTTGGTCTTGAAATATATATACTTTTTTGTGTATTATTCCTGTATGAGGCCCCCACTAATCGGAGGCCCTAGGCGGCTGCCTAGTTTGCCTACGCCTAAAGCCAGCCCTGTAGTTTGTAGTTTTAAAAGAATGTGTACCATTTTGTTAACGTTGGCTTTTTTGTTGTTTTATTTTTTATTATTTTTTAAATATATGTTATTTCTTTTTCTTTTCTTTTTTTTTTTTTTGGTTGGGGGTGGGGGGTCGGCTTACGAGCGGGCTAGACATCACTTATAGTATTCTCTTCTAAAAGACGGGAGTCGGCTTGTGAACGAACGGGCTATAGATTGAGAATATACGGTATGTTTGAGTTTGTGTGTGGGTTTTATGAAGAATGTTTGTGTTTGTATGAGAGACTATATATGTTTGTGTTTGACTTTGTGTGTGTGTGTCTGTATGTGTGTGTGTGTATGTATGTGTGTGTGTATGTATGTGTGTGTCTATCAGGTAATGTTGGTCACCCAAGTAAATATACTCAAAGCTGAAAAAAAAAGCCAGTCTCTCTAACCTTTCAGAGATGGTTGTAAACATCAACAACAATTAATCTCGAATGGTTTAGACGCGTCATGTTAACAAGACAATGTCAACTAACTTGATCAATAAGTTAGCTAGTGGCGAGATCGATACTATACAATAGTAGTTAAGAATCGATAGTCGTGTTTTCTTTGTTATTGAGGAGCAGATTTTCTTTTGGTTCTTGTGATATCTGAAGGGTTTTGTGGCCCAAAAAATGTCGTCTAATTACAGCATGATGACATTTTAGACCAGTGTGAAGACAGAGATTACTATTGAGCTAATTATTTTGTAGGGTCTATGACATGGAAACCTTGGAAATCTTAAAAGAACTTAAGAATATGCATAGATATAATTTTGATTAGATACCTGATATTAAATTATTTTCAGAGTATTAATAAAAATATCGTTTTAGTATTCCATGAAAGAAATATTTTTTGATGACTTATTATTGGGCTGCGGAAATTAACTATTAATATCTCGATTAATCGTTAAAATTTTTTAAACAATTAAATATTTGACGATTAATTGATCCACCAGTTATAAATATTTTGGCCGATAATTATAACATAATTTCCGAACGATTACACCAAAATTTTGTTCTTAAACTAATGACTGACGTGAATGTTCAAAATTTTGATAAATGTTATTGTATCCATTGAGAAAAAACTTTTGCCTACCGTGCAATTTTCTCTCAAATTCTAAGTTTCATTGGTCCGTGTGGAAAGTTTAAAAAACAAACAACACGTGTGGAAAGTTGCACAAAGTCCATCTGTTTCTCCATATTTTACAACATGTGCTGCGCGGTGATTCTAAACTCCTGCGTGACGTCGGTCCAATATTTGCGCAGTCACGCTGCTTAAAAAGAAAATTGCTACCATGGTTCTATCACTTCACTTAAAAATCACCTGCAAACCAAACATTCACTACAGTATCAGAAAATTCAGCTGAGACAAACTGAAGCTATGTGAACGACCGTTCAGGTCGGCTGGTCAACAAGAACCCGCTCATAACTTAAACCAAATAATGTCAATATACTTGTCTTTTTTGCGTAGTTGGTTAAAATATGTCAAATAAAAATATATTCCAGTGTTATTTTGATTTTCGACCATTAAGCTTAATAAATGTTACTTATGACAACATCGATTGACATTTTTGTCTTTAATCGAAATTAACGATTAATTAATCGTTAATTTTTAAAAAGTTAACGACTCAATTTAAATTATTCTTTAACAGCCCTAGATTATTATGAAAAGATATCTTAGTGTAAGTTGGAATGAATAAATATAATTGCGTAAGTTACTTTTCAATGGATAAGAAAAGTATATGAGAAATCGTGAAAGATTAAGTGTCAGGCTCATTTATCAGAATTTGTTGTGAGTTTTTTTCAACTTAATAAATATTAAGTGATGGACACTTAGTAACGAAGGCCGGAACGCACTTTTGACCATTAGAGCCAACAATTTTACAATTACCCTGTCCCCGCCTTGTTGTAGCTCCGTATGAAGTTACCAGAAAATGCAACGTATATCTCATAATTAATTGGACTTGGAAGTCTTACATTCAACGTCCGCTCGGACCGTACCTGGCAAACTTTCACAGCACAAGCTCAGTGGTCAGTTTTCACCGGCGTCTTGTCGATGTCCCAAACCGGATGTGAACCCTAGAGCTGCAGGGACATTCTGATATGTTGACATCTTTAACACTTTGTTTTAACATTGATACATGATTAGTTTATTAAAATTTGTTAGTGAAAGTAAGTCTAAAAACAGGAAGTATTTTGTTTTTATTTTAAAATTGGTCACTGAGATTCAAAGGGTCCTTTTTCAAATGTATTTCTTAAATATTACATTTGTTTTCAGTTGATTTTTTTATAAAGAAACGACATTTCTTCTATATTTGGTAAGTCATTAAAGTTAGTCTTCCGTTTAAAATTTAATATAACATAAAAGCTTAGAAATTCATCTAAACAGAATAATTTTAAACTTTTAAGTTTTTAGTCAATATTATGGAGAAAAATATTGATAACGGTCTTTCTTAATCTTGTTTCCTAAACTGAGTTTCTATGGATTTTTTTTTACAAAAAAGTTCTCATACATAAATCAAAATTTCCTTTTTCATAACAAACACAATGGAGGTCCTGACTATTGACACCATGAAGGTCCTGATTATAGACAACATATTTGAATTACTGTATGATGACTTTCAAGCTTTCACGGAATAACTCTATCGCAACCGCATAACACACTAACGAAAAATACTCCTGCAAAAACATCTAACACCATCACTTTCACAACCACTTTCACTACCACTTCAACAAACATTTCCATAATCCTTTTCACGACCACTTTCATAAACACTTACACATCCTCTTACACAAGCACGTACATTACAATTTACTTTCGTTGAAAATCATCTTTTGTTTGTACACCAGGAACAAATTATGCATCGATCATGCCTCGTTGACGAAAAGTTATAGACTTTCAAGAATGTCCATGCTAGGGAAGTTGTACTTTTAACTTTTACAGATCCTAGGTTTAGTACAAGCACATACACACACAAACACATACATAAATACGAACATACATACATACAAGACACACACAAACACACCCACACAAATACACACACACAAACACACACATAAGCAGATAAAGAATGAAAGGAGAGTGAGATTAAATACGATAAAATAGGGACAAATGGGTAAAATAGGAAGTGACAAATACATTGATGATTAATATAAGAGAGAGAGAGAGAGAGAGAGAGAGAGAGAGAGAGAGAAGAGAGTGGAGAAAAACATGTTCTAAAAATGTAGACCTTTACTGCTCAATTGTTAAGAACATAGACCTTCCAGTTATAGTAATAAGGAATAAAGACCTCCCAGTTACAGTAGTTAAGAACATAGACCTTACAGTTATAGTAGTTAAGAACATAGACCTTTCAGTTACAGTAGTTAAGAACATAGACCTTCCAGTTATAGTAGTTAAGAACATAGACCTTTCAGTTATATTTGTTAAGAATATAGGCCTTCCAGTTACAGTAGTTAAGAACATAGACCTTCCAGTTATAGTAGTTAAGAACATAGACCTTCCAGTTACAGTATTTAAGAACATAGACCTTCCAGTTATAGTAGTTAAGAACATTGACCTTCCAGTTACAGTAGTTAAGAACATTGACCTTCAAGTTATAGTAGATAAGAACATAGACCTTCCAGTTATAGTAATAAGGAATATAGACCTCTCAGTTACAGTAGTTAAGAACATTGACCTTCAAGTTACAGTAGTTAAGAACATAGACGTTCCAGTTACAGTAGTTAAGAACATAGACCTTCCAGTAACAGTAGTTAAGAACATAGACCTTCCAGTAACAGTAGTTAAGAACATAGACCTTCCAGTGACAGTAGTTAAGAACATTGACCTTTCAGTTACAGTAGTTAAGAACATAGACCTTCCAGTTCCAGGTCCTTATGTCATCTCTAAGGCACGTTTCAGTGTTACTATAAAGAATATTTCAACTGCCCAAAATGTTCACCCGTTTGTGAATTACATTACTTAAATCCTATTGACCTATCCACCCACAATACTATTTTGGATATTGTCTCCAGCACGAGGGCCCATAACTCCAATCGGTCTCCCTCTCTTTCACTCCTCAATGAATGCCCCACGCGCTGTGAGCAGACGCCATACCTCCTCACGGCGACTCACCGCGGCTCAGCCAGTCGTTCCCGTGTTTTGTTTCTCGTGGCTGTTTTTAATACGTTCGCGAATTCTTAAGTCGAACTACCGCATAACTGGGATTTAATTACATGGTGAATCCGTTATGAGTCGGACCACCCTGTCTTATGCAGATTTTTAAAGAAGAAAAAAAATGTTTTAGATGGCATATATCGTTTTCATGTAACTCAACAGGATTCGTTATTGTTTTGTTTTTATTTCGCCTCCTAACTGAAAAAAAACAAAAAAAAACCTCATCAGTCTGATGTATTTTCTTTATAAATTATACAACAACATGCTGGATACGTTTTCAATCGATGCTAAGCAAACGAGACCAGAAACGAATAGCGGCTTGGTCTGAACGTTGGTTTTAATGTGATTGTGGCATTTATTTCAAGGACTCTATAAGAATCAGCGAGGAGACAGCCGCGCGTCGATAACGTCAACATGGTATCAGTTGAGTAGCCGAAAGAACAGCGCCAAGTAGAGGAGAGCGTCACTGAGGTTGATAGTGGAGGTTATGACTGGGGCGGGACACGGTCTTAGACGATACCTCAGGGGGGCAGAGGGATAAGTCTCTTTTTTAAAAGGTAAGTTATAGAAAGGAAGGAATCAATCATTTTAGCTTTTTTGTTAGATTGTACAAAATATAAATATATATTTTTTCCAAGGATACCCTATGCAAGACTGGCGATTGTCATATAAACAAAGAATATTTTTGTGGAATTGAGAAATTTCTTTTTTTTTCTCATTTAATTATATTTTTTTAAAATTACCACTCACCTACTCCATCCCCCCAAACGCGTATTTACACGCACATAGGATAAAAGTTTTTTGGCCTTTTTCTTTTATAAATAAGTGTCGTTTGTTTTAGAGAAATAAAACTATCATATTATATTAATGTCATATAAATACTCTTTTGCTAATTGATCGCCAAGAGTTCATTAAACCAGTTCTCATATACGGGAACTAAGATAAATTTAAGAGTGTAAGATCCTGTAGAATATTGTAGAATATGTTGGTTATATTTCTCCTTAAGACATTCCGTTTATATCATCGTCATGCATATGATTTTTATTTAAAGGCAGAAGCAATATGGTCCTTACTTTCTGACTCTAATACAACTACAACGTATTAAAAAAAAAAAACTATTGATAGTTAATGAAAGTAGGGAAAATACGCACATTGGTGTTTAATTTCAGATCTTAATTTTAAAAAATTATTAGTTCACCATAGTTTTAAGAGTTCACTAAAAAGAATGATTTTTTTTGTTTACATCCCCTTATTTTGTTTACTTTCATGCGTATGCTTTGACCATCTTGGTCTTTTCAAGACGCAAGTTAGCGTTTTACAAATTACAAGTCATTGCGTTTTTCACAGATGGGTTTTACATGTCTCACCAAATATAGTAACGAAATTCGTCTTATTGTGTATTCTTCCAAAGTGCTTTTTTTTCTAACATTAAATAAATTTCTATGCAGTCTCACTCCCCTTCCATGGTGATTTTTCAGTTAAAGAACTTATTTAAGCAGAGGCGTCACTTGGGTTGGTGTCCCCCAGGGCGGTAGCTCATGGTGTGACCCGGGGCGGTAGCTCATGGTGTGACCCGGGGCGGTAGCTTATGGTGTCACCCGGAGCGGTAGCTCAGGGTGTCACCCGTGGCGGTAGCTTATGGTGTCACCCTCTTACGACTTAACCCATAGAACTCCTCCAAGTCTGCCAAATAACCAAGCATACAGAATTTTACATTTTGGTCTCACCCCTTGTGAGGGTGTCACCCGGTGCGATCCGCACCCCTCCCACACCCAAGTGACGCCCGTGTAAACGCGATAACTTTTGTAATTTTTCTACTTTAAATGTGTGTCTTATTGCAGCTTACTAATTAATTTCGTGACAGTGACCGGTAAAAAGCACATACATACACACACAAAAAAAGAGTGCATTCGAAGATTGGAGGTGATTGTTCTTACGTTCAATGATATTTTATTTGTTATGACTTTCATCGTGTCACGTTTTTAATTTTTTTTAAACGTAAAATCGTACATGGTAAAATTTTAGATTTTGGTGTCATCCGGGGCGGCCTTCCCCGCCTCGCATTCATACACCCCTAGTGACGCCACTGGGAAACGATGGTCCGAGGTTCCTGGCTGTATGGCACACATTCCATTCGTTAGCATTTTCTTTTCTATGACAACTTATTTATACGGGTGATCTGAGATATGACAACAGGTTTATACTGTGGCGAAATTTTGTGAGCCCACTGTTATTTGCACGAGAACAGATCAAAACAAAAGGGGAATCACTCTCCAAGAGTTCAAGGAGCAGAGGTCAATAATTATATATGCAATGAACTTCCTGGAAATGAGGCTATCAAGGCCTGTATAAAAACTCGGCAATTAGAGGAACCAGTCCTTTCTCTTCCGACCAAAGTGACCACAGTAAGCTTATCGATTTGATTGTTCAACCCACTGGACCAAATCTCTTACCATCCTTTGATCAAGGAAGCCGACACCAATTATTCGTGGCCAGAATCTATGTAAGTTGTAACTCTAACTTATTCCCCTGGTATTTGTGAGCATATTTCACGCTGATAGTTAAATATTAAGATTCGTACAATGTCATACTGAAACTGTAGACGTGTTGACCCAATTAGCCATAAGCCGGCTGCACGCCGGGTTACATGTATCTCATTTCATAAATAAATATAACACGCGAACCATCCGATAGATGGATTGAATGGTATTAGTATAACTAATACTATTATTAACCTCAATATAACTGTAAATATATTTATTTCATTCACGTGATGGTAATGTATTATTATTTCCGTCTTAGATTATAGAACATATTAAATAGCCGTCAGGCAGATGGCCATAATTATATTGGCGTAACCAATAATAATAATAGCATTGTATTTATTCTACCATCCACTCACAGGATGAAATTTCATTTCGGTATTATATTAATTAACCATCAGGCAGATGGATGGAATTATATTGATGTAACCAATAATAGCATTGCATTTATTTTACCATCCGCTCACTGGATGAATTATCATTTTAGTATCATATTATAGAATGTATCAATTAATCATCAGACCGATGGATGGAATTATATTGGTATAACCAATTATATCATTGTCCTTATTCCACCATCCGATTACACAATGATAATGAAATATTATTCCCAATTCAT
>MUZC01004546.1:870308-884782 GCA_002072015.1 Radix auricularia | reverse complement strand
TATCCGGCATCCTTCCGTCTCGCGAGACGATGGTGCATCACCTTTGGGTTGGGTTGCATTTTCTCGTGTGGCTGTGCAGTCCTATCCTTCAGTAACAGTCTGAACCGCAGTTTTTTACACACGAGTTCTGTGCTTCCAAATGTTTTGGCCTTTCTCCTAGCTCTTCTGTCTGCAGCCTCCTCCATTCTTCGCTCCTCGGCTACTATGACGCCCTCTTTGACAACTGTGCGCCACGTAGATCGGTCTTCAATTCCCGATAATGCTCAACCCACCGTTTAAGCTGTGCTGCTATACATATTAGCAGAGAATATAAAAATTATAAGAGGTATTTTAGTCAGGATAAGTAATAGAAATAGCAAGGATTCAAACGATAACACAATTAGAATGAAAAAAAAGCAATAATCGATTTTAACCCCCAAAAATCGTCAAATTTTATCTCTCTACTTACTGGTGTGTCTCAGTGTAGCTGCCTGGCAATTGAACTACTAGTACAGGGCACCTTGTCACACTAGTAAGGGCACCTTGTCACACTAGTCACGGCACCTATCCCCACTAGTCAGGGCACCTAGTCACACTAGTCACGGCACCTATCCCCACTAGTCAGAGTACCTAGTCACACTAGTCAGGGCACCTAGCCACACTAGTCAGGGCACCTTGTCACACTAGTCAGGGCACCTAGTCACACTAGTCAGAGTACCTAGTCACACTAGTCAGGGCACCTAGCCACACTAGTACAGGGCACCTAGTCACACTAGTAAGAGCACCCAGTCACACTTCAGGGCACCTAGGCAAACTAGTCAGGGCACCTAGCCACACTAGTCAGGGCACCTAGCCACACTAGTCAGGGCACCTAGCCACACTAGTCAGGGCACCTAGTCACACTAGTCAGAGTACCTAGTCACACTAGTCAGGGCACCTAGCCACACTAGTACAGGGCACCTAGTCACACTAGTAAGAGCACCCAGTCACACTAGTCAGGGCACCTAGGCAAACTAGTCAGGGCACCTAGCCACACTAGTCAGGGCACCTAGTCACACTAGTCAGGGCACCTTATCCACACTAGTCAGGGCACCTAGTCACACCAGTCAGGGCACCTAGTCAAACTAGTCAGGGCACCTAGCCACACTAGTGAGGGCACCTATCCCAACTAGACTTTATAGTCTGCACTGTGGGTGACGCCAATCATGGTATTGGGGTTTCATGCGTAAGATCACTTTGAAGATTATTTTTTATAAAAAAATGGTTTACTCTAACAAGAAAAAAATAAAATGCTGGACTTAAACCATAAACATTAACGGGAGGGAGGATTGGGGCGTTCTTTGTTGCAAATTTACTTGATTGAACTTTCAACGATTTGATATTATGTTTTCTAATTTTAAAGGTATTTGTATACTTCAAGCGATATTCTTCTTCAACAAAACCTAATAATAGTTGCCGATTCCAATAAAACCATTCACAAAGATTCAATTAATATGGTAAACAACAGGCTTCATATTGACACCAGCATTTTAATACATTCCATAAAACAAGTATATACTCGTGTGTCGGGCTAACAACAATTCTTCGTATATAAATGTTTGTTCTATAAACGTTAAAAAAAAGACAATTTAGTTTTCAAGATAAGGTTTATATGACAATGTGATTCGAAAATCAGAATACGGAAGCCAATGGCTATCATCTCTAACACCTCACTCACTGGAAAACGATATGTATGCATAATGTATATGATTGGTAAGACTGCACCGGCTTTACTGAGATGAGAAAATATAACCTTACCATATTATTAATCAGAAAAGTATGTTGGGCTGTTCGCATATTTCATTGTCACGGCACGAAGGCAAATATGGACCACATAGTTTAGGGGTAGCCTTGAAGTTCTCTGGGGCGGGGGGGGCTGGAGAACACTTTGGGATAAGAGACTCATGTACCTAGACTCTTCGCGGCAACTTTGCATACCAAGAAGGCGAAATTAGATGTTACCCAATGCTAAACACCGACGAACTTAAGTTTGGATGTAGACAAGTAAGAATTATGCAGCAAGCTACTGACCCGCGTCAAGGGTGGTCCCATCATCATATTCGTGAGAGTCACTGACCCACCTCAAGGGTGGCCCCATCATCATATTCGGGAGATATAGGCAGTGGCTCCACGTGATGAGATCAGTTCTTGGGACTGGTAAAATGAAAGACAACAGAGAAAGATTTGGACATCAAATCAAGTGTCAGGCGGGAATTTTTCAAACACAAGATAGATGAAAATCAAAAGGGTCTGACGATGATCCGAATAGACAATAATATGTATATTGGGGTAAAAATGGAGGCCAAATGGCCATGATAGATGCGTTAGGAGGGAAGTTAATGTTGACTCAGATAACTATCTCCTAGTGACACGATGAAAAAATTCACCGGAAATGGCATTATACTGAGCGAAGAAGATAGAGCATTGGCTACCATGCAATTTGACAGAAAAACAATGTAAAACAGGGAGAATTTAATATTCCTATAGCTACAATGCTTAAATCTTACTCAGACTAATAGAAGACGAGAACTCTGATATAAAAAGGATGGGATAAGGATGAGTGGTGCAGTTAACGTGCCAAGAAGTGTTAATGCAGACAAGAAATTTGGCCATAAATAGTGGAAGCTAGAGAGATTGGCCCCAGGAAAGAGGCACCTGGAGAACTCTTGTAGGTCAGCTATGTCCTTGGAATTGTTGTATCAAAAACATCCTTAATAGTTAGAGACCAATAAAATGACTACGTCGAGAGGTTATTCCCTAATTTTTTTTTTATTTATTAGAACTTAACTTTACAATTTATTTTTGCGAGTCCTAGTGTGAAACTAATAGCATTATTTTGTGTGTCCAATAACCTCTTTTCGAGGTCGTAGGGGATTCTAATGTTTCCATTAAAACATTCTCGAGCTTGATAGACACTGGCGGCGCCCATCCCTCTCCAGGTCAGCGGAGGACTTTCTTAGCGTTAGTCATTTCTCAACATTTTTATAGTAGCTTTTCGTGGGCTCGATCCCACGACCCTCAGCTTGTGAGGCGAGCGCACTATTGACTTCGCTACCAAGCCGCAAAATAGCATTTTATTTTCGTAAATGACTTCTCCCAGCATTAGTAAAAATTTCTGTCTTCTTCTGAAATTCTCAAAACTGCATTTCAAATATCAATGTGTTTTATTTAATTCATGAATTTTCTTACTTGCTAATATTCAAAATAGAGATGAGTAGAAGTAGAAGGAAAATTAACTTTACATGAAACTGAAAAGTTCCAATGTTTTTCTACATTACTTTCTTTATGTGACATTTTAAAGTTCTTCCTTGTTAGGCAATCCAGCTTCTAGTGTCTTAAACTTTCTCCAAACTAAAGAATATGTTTTTAGAAATTTTGAATTTCGCCTTTTATCTTTAACAAATTATCTTTAAACAAATATTCGTAAAGTCAGATCAATAAATAATATATTTAGTTTAATAAATAGAAAGGTTTGCTCAAAATGGGTAAATACTTTGAACATTGATTTTTCTGTCGATCTCGTCTTTCTTCAAAATTTAAAACAGTATTTATTTCATGAGTTTCTACTCGGGGCTTTTTCAAGTGTTCTATGAAGAGTCCTGTCAGTTTAATGTATTGACTAACAACTACCCCGCCAACTGGCTTTTGATTTTTCCCTGTACATTCTTAGGCTGTTTTTGTAATCAATATTACTGATGCAACATTGAGTGTAAGGCTGAGTTCTCTCGAGTAGTGTCACTACGTACCATTTAATCGATGCCGTAAGCAGATATTTACATGGTATGACTTCTTAATTTCTGGTAGTAATATCAAAGCAACGCGCAGAAGGTGATAACTATTTGAATTTGTTGTTTTTGTTTTCGCTCATACGCGCCATCTCATATTAGAATCGTTCTGTACTTGGTATGCTGGCAGCTGCATTGAATGTTTGCCCCACCTACTTATTGTCTTAAGACAGGATTAAAATCAAAGTTCACCACAGATCACAGCAGCCTTTATACCACCCATTTCTCTCTTATGCATGGCCGTATTCGCTAGACCGTGTTATGAGGTTTTTTTTTTTTTTTGTGCTGTAAATAAGCATGTGCTATTGTAAATTTTATTTACCAATCAGTATATGAAATTTTACGTGATTGTTTAATTAAACGATAACTCGTGTTATACAAAAGTTCCGTAATTATCAGTCAATGAAAGTAGTTAGTTAAAAAAAATATAAAAAAAAATAAAAAAGTTAAGTAAGATCTTGAACACGGTGTCAAACTTAGTTGCTGCACCCAAGGCTCTGAGATATTAAACTAATACCAAGGTCTTAGATAGGAATAAAAACGAGTTAATACACTTATAACGCCTTGCAATGATTTAGTTTTTTAAAAAATCATCTCTTATCAATTGATGAATATATTATTTAAAATTTCTGCTCTGAATTTTTGTTCCTGGAATCTTATTTCTCATCGTCTCTCAAACTAAAAACGTAAAAAAACAAACCTGTAAATGATTTTAATTTCTTCAAGAAGCATTTTCAGTCTAAAAGATAAAGAAGACAACGACAAATAATCTCCAATTGCCGTCTCAGATTTGATAACATAAACATGACAAAATTCTTGTGTACAAAACCTTAAAACTATTCTCTCTCCTGGGATTCGAAAAGAGCACCATACGATAAATACTCTCCGGGACTGCGTGCGTTACATTGAAATAACGTTTTGTTTTCTCTAGTGTCTTATCCTACTTAATTCACATCAAAGCATTCAAAATAAAAGACGTTATTGATTACAATTATAGATATCAACAAAATAGGAAGACAGTTCAGGGATTACTATTTATCTGCATCCTTGATATTATGCATGACATACTAATTATGTGTTAAGTGTTCTCCTTAGAATGACAACATTGTCAATATTGATGCTAACATAACTCAGTGTGTTTCCTACTCGGGTAAAAATTGAAGGGATTGACTATTAAATTATTTCATTTCATTTTCTTATAATTGTTTTGCATCATCCTCCAGAAATCGCTTCAGTTTTATGAGGAAGTAAATAGAGCTCGATATTTGTTAAAGTTTACATCAATTATCAATAGAAGTATAAAATATATGAAAAACTACTAATTTATCGCCAAATTTGTGTATATTTTAAAATTGTCTTATGTTGATAAGAAAATATATATANTATATATATATATATATTTACATTTTAGTGGATTAATAACATTTTTAAATATCTTGGGTTAGATTTATAAAAAAATGTTTTTTATGTACATCCATAAACTTAACTCAAACTTCTCAGCTTGTATTATTATGTGTTAATTAAATACAAAATCACTTACCTAAATTCTTGGAACTACTTTGCTTCAACTACAGATGTTTTGCGCATTAAAAATGAGCAGTAAATAAATTAACAAACAGAACTATTGGTAACAAAGACACTGACTACACTGTGTTCCCTCAGTTGTTCCCTTGGAGTATTCAACATCATCGGCCTGCAGGTCAAGTTAGAATCAACCAAGCGTGAACTTTTGCAATTACTCTCCCCTCTTTCTCTCTCTCCCCCACCTCTCTCTCTCTCTATGTCTCTCCCTTTCTCTCTCTCCCTCTCTCCCCCGCCAATCTCTCTGTCTCACCCTCTCACTCCCCCTCTCTCTCTCCCTCTCTCCCCCGTCTCTCTCTATATGTCTCACCCTCTCTCTCTCCTCCTCTCTCTCTGTCTCACCCAATCCCTCTCTCTCTTCCTCTCTCCCCGCCTGTCTCTATATGTCTCACTCTCTTCCCCCTCTCTCTCTTCCTCTCTCCCCACCTCTCTCTCTGTCTCTCTATCTCCCTCTCCCCCTCCCTCTCTCTCTCTCTCTCTCTCTCTCTGACAAGCCATTGGATCAGATGTATTAACTGACGTCCTGACACGTATTAATGAGGTCCTAGGTGCTGACAGGCTCGTGATTTTATTTTTTTTACTACGTGTCTGTGTAGATTTACAAAAAAATTTTTTTTTAATGTTCACACCGGGATGTAGCGCATCCTTTCTTAAATTTTTCTTAATATTTCGTATTGTCTGGCGGGGAACGGTGGTCGAATGGCGTATCGCTGGTCACGGGTTCGAATCAATTGCGAAGGCAAGGATTTATTCCCGGGGCCTACGGCGTCCCTGGGTTCCCATGTTCCGAATGGGTATCTAACACTAGTTGACCCTGGGTAATGCGTGGAATACTTCTAGCCGTGTCCCATAAACGCTACATCACTTGCCAACAGATCAACGTCATGGTTTGTGGACGCTATTATCTTCTGCATAGAAGGAGCGTCTGTATAGATTATAATTCAGAGCAACTCAGCCAACCACCAGCACTACCTTTCAGTGTGAGAAGTGCAGCAAAGGCTGCCATTCGCGAGTGGGCTTGTACAGCCACAGCAGAAGCTGCAAGATCACGTGCATAAATCCCACAGGAGCACAGAAAATTCCGTCGTCTTACGAGACATAAGGAAGCCAAAAAAAAAATAAAAAAATTGATTATAATATTAATAATAATAAATTGATAATTTATATAGCGCTGTATCCCAGCAATAAGCCAGGCACACATCGCTTTACATGGAGATAATAACATACATATATTAATTAAAGTTTAAACATTCATATCATACTAACCACATAACTGACAATACGTTTAAGATCAGCTACGCTATTCATTAAAAGGAAATGTTGACTCACTAATTTTGATAAGAGGAAAATAAGAAGGCTGGAAACAAATTAATTTATTTCAGTCAGTTTTATTTATATATATATTAATACACGTATTCAGAACAGATTCATGACGTCAGAGAAAATTTGTCTCAAACGTCGCACTTCTTATAGTGGCGTAAAAATCACCTAAATAAATAAATTTCATTTGAGAGGTAACTCGGTTAAAAGAACGCATCTTTCAGACATTACTTGAGGTCACTATTCTAGATTGACATCCTCAGGGCTATGGAGGGCTAAATCCTGTCCTTGTGCGTTGGTTCCTTCCTGTCTCCCCCCTCCTCCTTCCAAAAACATTTTTTTAAAGAAGAGATTCTTTAAATTTAAGACATGATGATAATCCGAGTTTTTAATTTGTTTGAAGGATCGAATACTCGGCCTTGAAGTCAGATTTCGTAAATAGAAAAATTACAGCATAAAACACCTTTCCTTTGGAATTATAATCAATTTTGGACTTCCTATTACGCTATTGAACACTTATAAAAGTTCTTTGATTTTAACTTTTTGATAGTGGGGAGCAAATTTCTTTCCAGGTAGCTAAATTTCATCGATTAATTTTAGTGTTTTTTTTTTAGAGCGTGTTAGCAGACATGGCTTTTAGCCTTCATCTTCATGTACCTTGTGGGGCAAAGTGCCAAATCTCGTACTCGCTAAAAAAGAAATCTCAAATTTATTTATGCTAATTTTTTTATGTAGTGTTGTTTTAGCTGTTGTTAATGTCTTTAATTAATTCAACATTGCGTTTATCAGACAAACACAACATTCGTAAAAAAAAAAACTTAAGCGGCTGCAATGCGCCAAATTAACTCCAACGAAATTGACCGGCAAAACATGCGTTTAAGTTTAGCCATTTCAATTCATGCATACATCTTGGAGCTTAAATGTCTGACTATGTCTTTTAAAAAAAAAAAAAAAGAAAGCAATCATTAAAAGCTAAATTCAATTACTTTTTTTTGTACAGTATTTACACTGAATTCTATCTGACACTCAGGCTTTCAAAGGGTTTTGCCTTCATTTGTTATCCCTGAGTCGTTCTAGGGTAGTGTCAATACAAAGACATTATCTTCTGTAGTTACAACCTTCAAGGCAGTTCGTGAGTATCGTGTATCCCAGAAAAAGGTGATAATTAGCGTTGTCCGATACGTTGAGCATCCCAGTTACAGGTTAATTAAACCTCATTAATGAAGTGTTGTGTTTTCTGGAGGCTCAAGAAATCAGGAGTTTTGTTGTGCTGGTTTTATTACTCTGGAAACACATTTTGTCAGCGCTTTTATTTATGTACTATAATGTTAAAAATTAAAGGAATCGTTTGTGAGCTATTACCAAGGCGTTGTCCTACTCCATAATTTATTCCGTCATAAAATACATGCGTAAAATTTGTGTTTGGAGAGTTTAGAACTAAAGTAAATTTAACTGTGGCCTTGAGACGTGTATGCAGTGATATGAAAGTTAGAGCAAGGCAGCATTTAAGTTGGAGATTTACAATCATTTCGTAAAATACCATAGGTGCGCAGAGGTAGAACGTAACCTCATATGAATTAAATTTTGACTCTAGTTTTGACAGAGTATCACTATTTGAATTGTCATCAGTTCCATTTGGTGTAAAAAAAAACACACAAAATTGAAACTATAGTTATTTAGATACTGAGATATTTGACAAACCTCTAAACAACAAATGTATGGTATTCCGTTGTCATTGACTAGACTGAGGCATATACTTGATGATTAGAAATAGTTAAATTCTAAATTCCACTAACAAATAAAAACAATATGTTACAGGAAAATGGTTAAGTGTAGAAGCCATAAGAAACGGGATGTTTGAACGCAAAATGAAATATAGTTGAAAAGTGGAAAAATAAATGATGCAGAATATTTCAGAGTTATAGGTAAAATGTTATTGATAACAAAAACATCAACAAAATGTTTAATGAATAAATAATATATGTTCATTAATTCAACAAAAAATTATATGAAAGAAATAGTACATAAATAGAAGATGGAGGTGTAATAATAATAATAATAATAATAATAATAACAACCCCTTTCAGACCATGAAGGCCTATGGGACAAGTGAAGTAGCGTTCACATGTTTCATTGACCACTAACCCGTGACTAGAGTTCTTGCAGTAGTTCGGCAGTCCAGCGCGCTTCCACTTAAACCCCCGCGCCCTTATTACGAGGTGTGTCCCCTATCAATTATTGCTTAACGTCATTTCAAACTAAAGCCACCTGGGTACACGCAGAGATGAAACCGTTCACAGACACAGCGAGGTCGTAGAGGATTCTAATGTTACCATTAGAATATTCTCGGGCTTAATGGACACTGGCGGCGCCCATCCCTCTCCAGGTCAGCGGAGGACTTTCTAAGCGTTAGTCATTGCACAACATTTTTATAGTGGCTTTTCGTGGGCTTGAACCCACGCCCCTCAGCTTGTGAGACGAGCGCACTATTGACTTCGCTACCCAGCCCCCAGCCTTATCACCGACAAACTCAAACCTAACCTTTATGTCATCAGCACTTGCTAATTTCACATCTATATATGCCAATGATGGGATGGTTTGAGGTCGGCAGTCTTAAGCACTAATGGCCGTCTGTATAGGACCCTAATGACCACGGCTTTGTTTAGCCAGACACAGACGTGTATATTTCTTTATAAGTAAAATCTTCATTTCCTGACTCCTACTCCCAGAAGAGCCGTTCCTGCAACTTGTGGGTCGAACAAGATATTATGTCTCTTTTTGGATGTTTGAATCGTGGCTGCAACACAAGAGCGATTAGGAACAGAAAAGCTGATGTTGTCAAACGTCAGATTCAATGTTCAAATTAGATTTATATTTATTGTATGCGTCTAATTTATAAAATTGAATGCAATAAATTACAGCTTTTGTACAAACAAGTAGCTGAAATAATATTTTTTTTAAAAGGTGAATACAATGTAAATGCGCCTAACCGGCCGAGCTCATGAAATAAACTTGATGGTGTTGGCAAAACATTATAACTGTGCCTGTTTAGACAGTTGTTTTAATAATGGTTTATGAAGATCAAAAGCCATATCAATTATCAACACGTGCTTTGAGAAAACACGAGGTATGCTAATTCATACAAAAAGTTCATTTAATTTCTTGTATACCAGAACTTAGCGGGCTAAATATTTGTTTGTGTCCTTCGGTTAATGAATGAATCTTTACCCTGATACGATACATTTATACCATGACGATATACACAGCAATAAAAACAACCACAACAACACAACACCAGGGAAGTCATCTGAAAATCTTCATGCCAGCCGTACTTTTAAGCGTTTACACCCGGCTATCGAGCTAAAAGTCCCCGTCATGCATGTCGGAATCACATCCCGCTGGGACAGTGGCAGAAAATAGCCCACACATGAAAGGGCGGCGGTGTGTCTCCACAGATTTATAGCACTTGACAAGTACTGTACATTAAAGGAGGTTTGCCCACGGCTCGGCTGTCAAGTGCGTTCAAAGTTTTGGATTGTGTTCTAAAATGAAATAAATATGTCATTTAGCATTGTATTTGTGTGTATTCAGTTTCTGACTTTCTTGATGTCTGGCTGTCTGGCTGTCCGGGCTGTCTGGCTGTCTGACTTTCTTGATGTCTGGCTGTCTGACTTTCTTGATGTCTGGCTGTCTGGCTGTCCGGGCTGTCTCGCTGTCTGACTTTCTTGATGTCTGGCTGTCTGACTTTCTTGATGTCTGGCTGTCTGGCTGTCCGGGCTGTCTGGCTGTCTGACTTTCTTGATGTCTGGCTGTCTGACTTTCTTGATGTCTGACTTTCTTGATGTCTGGCTGTCTGACTTTCTTGATGTCTGGCTGTCAGACTTTCTTGATGTCTGGCTGTCTGGCTGTCAGGCTGTCTGATTTTCTTGATGTCTGGCTGTCTGGCTGTCTGACTTTCTTGATGTCTGGCTGTCTGACTTTCTTGATGTCTGGCTGTCTGACTTTCTTGATGTCTGGCTGTCTGACTTTCTTGATGTCTGGCTGTCTGGCTGTCAGGCTGTCTCACTTTCTTGATGTCTGGCTGTCTGACTTTCTTGATGTCTGGCTGTCTGGCTGTCTCACTTTCTTGATGTCTGGCTGTCAGGCTGTCTCACTTTCTTGATGTCTGGCTGTCTCACTTTCTTGATGTCTGGCTGTCTGTTTTAATATTAATCTGTATGTCTCTCAATTGATTGACTAGAGATGAGGCTTTTCTGTTATACTTCTCTCACTACATTCTTCATTATTATTGTTATTAGATTATTTTAGTGGAGTAATAGATAATTACACACAAAAAGCGCAAATAAGAGATGAGAGACAGCAATCGTCAGAAAAATAAATCCCTTCTGAGCATGGTTATACATCAATGTGTTTTCTTACTTTCCTCAACAGGACATCAAAAATCTGTTTATGAAATCCTGTCATTCATATTACAACCCCTTCAATCACCTCACTCAACACACTCAACACTTATTGCATGGATACGATGAAATAGTTTTGTTACTAGGCTAAACGTCCAGCCAACAAACACTGCTTCTTGGATTTATCTCCAAAACTCAGGCTCACCCATGCGTACTTGTGGCAATCATTAATGGCAACAATAGTCATTAAATATTTTTATAGAAACCTTTTTGATGTCACGTTTCCATCAATATTTAATAAGACAGGAAGGAAGTGCAGCGACTCATCATTTGTGCAGCTGTGGTGACTATCTGATATTCATCGTTCATACTCACGGGTCTCCAAACTATGGCCCGCGGGCCAGATTCGGTCCGCGAAGCCCATTCATCCGCCCTCCTTTAATCTTTTTTTTAAAAAAGTAACTATTTTTACCTGCAGTTTACCACGAACTTAGCAGTTGGGGGCTTGTAGACGGCCCACAAACTATTGTTTGACATTTAATACGGCCCTTAGACAGAAACGTTTGGAGACCCCTGAATTAGATGAACAAACAAGACACTGAGCCGACGATCTCATGTGTGTTGTTACTGCGGAAGCTGGAGTCACGGATTTCGACATAAAACTTTATTTCATAGGCCTCATACGTAGTCAGAGATATCAATCCTATAGATGGAAAACGAACGGCATTTGTCTTTGATTATTCCCCGGAAGCTATTCAGCTGTGGCAGTAAGTGCCTGAAATTAGATCATTTGGGTGTGTATTTATTTGAGCCATTTGTCTTTCATTTCGGATCAATTTTCGCTTCGGATAATGTTTTTCGAGATTGCTTAATGTTCCTTTTAAACAGATACCGCAGAAACGAGAGAAACAAGTACTTAAAAACACTCCATAAACTAGTGTTCTTGGTGGGGCTTTCAGATGTGTGACAATGGGTTATAACTGCTATGCAACCCATGTCATGAAACGTAATGTACATAAGCTTTAAATAGACCGTGGATAGAATCTCTTGTTAGGGCATATCCCGGAGAACGATATCCAACCCTATTCAGCCCGGGCCCTTTCTTTAGAAACCTCAACTACATGATCACGTCATTGAATCAGCTGACATAATCAGCCACCTATTTGAAAAGCTTTGAGTAAATGGACTTAATGTTTTCTATTCTAAATTCTTCCTTGTTTATTGTCAGTTCTTTACACTGGTGGTGTTATGAACAAAGCTGCCTGAAGCCATATTATTCAAAATAAAGTTATTGTATTGATCAAAAAGAATATTTTAAGAAATCATTCCAATATTCATAAATCACATAAATAAAATATTTTAACAGAAAATAAAAAGAGGAATGTAGACAGGCAAACTTTATTTAATCTTTTCAGTCTTATTGTTTATAATGCTGTATTAACAAATCTTTAAATTTATTGTTTTGATTACAAAATATTTCCATCTTGTATTTTGTTTTCAAAAGATCTGAAAGGGAGAAAGACGATTTTTTTAATATTACTGAGCTGAATCATGCTTTTGTGGCTATCTTATGGTTATTTTACTCAAATGACCATGTAACTTATTCGTTTGTTGTGCCGCTTTCACTCTTGTAGGAGTGTATTGCTGACACATTCATTAAAACACTTAAGTCCTTTATAACATAATAAACTTTGATCAAATACTAGAACTTATTTACAGATAAACAGTGACATGGGTTGAGCATGCTGCTCGCCTTTCCTCACACTTCCAACTATCTAACCTTCCGGTCTCTACGTCACTCATCACGTGATCTCATTCTACCACTCATATATCAAATATTATCATGTGACAGACCAGTACTTGCATCGTCATAAATGATGTTCGACCAGACGGAATCTTTATCCTGGCGTCGTATTCAAGAACAGAACAGTGCCTCTTCTGAACTTTCAAAGAGTTTGATTAAAACAAAAAATCTGCTTAAAATATATCACAACAAATACATTTCTAGTTATTGATACTGATATTTTTCTATCGATAAGAAATGAATGTAATGCTATTAAAACGACCAACCATCGTCATTTTAAAATTCCACGCACAACGCTTTCATTGACAGTGTCACAATCGACTGAGATATCTCGACAGTGTCCCGTTCTTCACGGAGCGCCTGAGCTTCCTGTCTTGAAAGTATCGTCCATTGTAGTGTCCTGCTTAGCCTTTATGTTCTTTATAAAAAAATATTGAGAAAAAATATTAGAAGGCCCCAAAGTTCTCTTTTTATGCCATCAAAATTGTGCACCACAAACCGTCATTTCCGGGGACGGGGGGCATATTGATAACTTTCAATGGAACTGAGATAAAAACATCACCAAAAAAAATAATAAAAAGAACCAAGCTGTACACTACAATCGATGATATGTCAATCGATACGCTCATAGAAAATCGATACTTTTTTCCGGCAACAAGTACAATACAAATTTCTGAAACATTATCAAAATAATCGGACCACTTTCTAAATACGACGTGAAGTACAATACCAAGTAAATGTTCAGCAAGACTGCCCGCCGATGCGTTTCAGAAATAATTTAATATTTAAAAAAACAAACTATTTATTTAATATATTCAGTGTTTAGTCTACAGCATGTTTGTTAAAATATTTATTCATTATGAAATGTACATTGACACTCTGTTGTATTCCAATATTATTTCCAAGATAAATTCGAGTGTATTTTTTTAAAAAAATGTTTTTTGTATATATTTTATTATTGGGTCTTCTTTAATTAAATGTATAGCCAGATTATGAAAACATGTAAAAGAAATTGATTTTTATTGTAGAGTGTATTTTTTTAAATGACGCTAAATCTTTCAAAAAATATATATATTTCCAAAATTACACTCTTTAAAAAAACAGGTTACTTTATGATGATTACTTTTTAAAAATCCTTTAAGTTAAATCGTAGCGTCTGTATGCCTGCAGGCTTCCCGCAAAAACTTTGAATTGTTTTTTACTCCCACTACCTGGTATCCTATTGAGCTGAAATTTTGCATGCAGAATTGTGGTGACGATAAAAATGATGTTTCAAAATTTGAGATCGATGTAATGTACTGTATTCAATTAATGAATTTTTAGATTATCTCTATGTATGTCTTTGTAGCATGTAAATGTTCATGCTAGTCTGTCGCGTGGTGCATATTATATGGAATGCGCGGTGCGTATTATATTGAACATACTTTTATAATATTTTCACAAACTGAATATTTATATGCTACTCTGTCACGACGTGCGTATTTTAGAGAACAAAGTCAATACTTTTATTTATGTCTCAAATAAAGGATTTATAGCCAAAAACATCGGTTTTACGTGGGGGGGGGG
>MUZC01004546.1:846209-870301 GCA_002072015.1 Radix auricularia | reverse complement strand
GGGTTTACATTGAAATTTCATTAGTTCACATTATTTCAATTTTCCCCTATTTATGTCTTAAGCATGTAGACTAACTTTGTGGAATTTTTTTAATTCTATAATTTTTTCATTTGGGGTTTTCCTCATTAACCCTGGAGAGCAAGATGGAGAGAGAGAGAAGAAAACGGTTTCCAGCAATAAAGAATGATCAAATAGTCTCTTGAATTATTCATCCGCGTTGAATGCGCATTTGAAAGAAGCACAATCATTCCGCTGTCTTTGTCTCTAGTCCCGGTCTGCTGAAATAAAGGCTCCAGAACACGACCTGCACTACATTGTCAAACCAACAAGCTGTCAATATTTTCTCGTGGCACGAGCACAAAATGGATTTTAATCTGACAGCGTTTTAACTGTATCAAAGTGCTTTCCTATTTACTATTTCTATGAGCCTATAGATTTTTTTGTTCAATTGTGTCTTGCAATAAATTTTTACAAAATGTTGAGGATTACTGTTCCATCGACTAAAAGATTTTGTATTTTGAAAATAATTATTTATTGATTTTTATAATTTTATTTATTGAATTTCTTTTTATATTTCCAATTTAGCATTGCTCATGTTAGTAGATTTTAACATTCTTTTATTAATAAAGAAAATTAAAACACAATTATCCAGTAAATAACTTATTTAATCTTATTAGCCGAATTATCAAAATAATATTTATCCTTTCAACATATTGCAAGCGTATAGTATGTTAAATAATGGATATGTTCCCAGTGTCAAACAATGACAAATCGTCTTTAAAACAAGTTAGTTAATCCATATTGATATATTCCACCCTTCCACCTCCCCACACCAAAAAATAATAATAATAATAATAAGGTTAAAGCTTATTACACGCTATCAAACATTTGCGCTGTTGATGTCTCTTCCCTATAGACGTCCCAATTAGAACTTAAAAGATCTGAAAATGTTCAGCTTTACGGAAAAGCTATCAAACTTATAAACCAGACACGTCTTCGACGTCATACTTCAAATCAAATTAAAAACTTCCCGGAATCTGGTCAGAGCGCCCATCACGTACCATTAGATATCATGTTTCTCTTACTGTTCCTAAAAAACTACATTTCTTCTCACTTAATATTCCATTTACAAAATATTCTCTTACGCCATCATCCATACATTACATTCCACGAATAAAATCCTCTTACGCCATCATTCAGACCTTACATTCCACGAATAAAATCCTCTTACGCCATCATCCATACATTACATTCCACGAATAAAATCCTCTTACGCCATCATCCAGACCTTACATTCCACGAATAAAATCCTCTTACGCCATCATCCATACCTTACATTCCACGAATAAAATCCTCTTACGCCATCATCCATACCTTACATTCCACGAACAAAATCCTCTTACGCCATCATCCAGACCTTACATTCCACGAATAAAATCCTCTTACGCCATCATCCAGACCTGATATTCCAATAACAAAATCCTCTTACGCCATCATCCAGACCTGATATTCCAACAACAAAATCCTATGGACATGTCGCCCCTAAAATCCTCATCAAATATTTAAATTTTATGCTCGGTAACAAATGCAACAATAGACCAAAACAATAAACATACGAGTACAAGTTTATCATGTATTTGACAGTGTCAGTCTTTAGAGGCTGTCACAGTCGGTAGCTTAAGATCTTCAGAAAATGTTCGCTTAATTTCCGTGCCAGTCAGTCCCCAGCGGGTACGCATAATTTCTTTTTTGCCCGTGGATATTTTTGGTTTCCTGTAAACTTTTTCTGTAAGGCTCCTTCTCTCTGCCCAGAGATTCACAGTGAAATTAAATTTCTGCCTATTGGGTTCCGAGATCGCCGTTTGTTGATGTCTTTGCAGAGATCGTTTTTATGCAGTTCAATGATTTCAAGTCTTAAGAGTTTTTTGTTGTTTGTTTTTTTAGTAACCTGGAGCGTTGCTTTTAAACTTGTTGCACGGAAAATAACGAGTTGTGTGGGGAAAATAACGAGTTGTGTGGGGAAAATAACGAGTTGTGTTGGGAAGATGACGAGTTGTGTGGGGAAAATGACGAGTTGTGTGGGGAAAATGACGAGTTGTGTGGGGAAAATAACGAGTTGTGTGGGGAAAATAACGAGTTGTGTGGTGAAAATAACGAGTTGAATTGGGAAAATGACGAGTTGTGTGGGGAAAATAATGAGTTGTGTGGGGAAAATAACGAGTTGTGTGGGGGAAAATAACGAGTTATGTGGGGAAAATAACGAGTTGTGTTGAGGAAATGACGAGTTGTGTGGGGAAAATAACGAGTTGTGTGGGGAAAATAACGAGTTGTGTGGGGAAAATAACGAGTTGTGTGGGGAAAATAACGAGTTGTGTTGGGAAAGTGACGAGTTGTGTGGGGAAAATGACGAGTTGTGTGGGGGAAAATAACGAGTTGTGTGGGGAAAATAACGAGTTGTGTGGGGAAAATAACGATTTGTGTGGGGGAAATGACGAGTTGTGTGGGGAAACAACGAGTTGTTGGGGGGGGGAAATAACGAGTTGTGTGGGGGGAAAATGAGTTGTGTGGGGAAAAAAACGAGTTGTGTTGGGGAAATAACGAGTTGTGTGGGGAAATAACGATTTGAGCGTGGAAAATAACGAGTTGTGTGGGGAAAATAACGAATTGTGTGGGGAAAACAGTCGATGTTTTCTTATCTCCAAATGATATTTATAAAAATAATTATTTCAACCTTTGCTTTGGTCATTATGGCACATTTTGGGTGAGTGCTATCTTCAAGTTAAAAGCCCCTCCTTCCTGTTCCTCAGTACAGGTATCAAGTTAAAAGCCCCTCCTTCCTGTTCCTCAGTACAGGTATCAAGTTAAAAGCCCCTCCTTTCTGTTCCTGAGTACAAGTATAAATTTGAAATTTTTTATACCTGGATCCGAAGGCAGTTAAAACTTATTTTAAAAACAAAATGATAAAGGCATCATTACAGGGGCAAAGTGTTAATTTAAATAACCCATATTGTACTTTCGGTAATAAAATGGCGGGCAATAAAAAAAAAAAAACCAACTTGTATACACATTATCATTAAATATAATATTACATAGGGTTTGAGGCAATTTTTAAAAAAAAATTAATATCTTATAAATTTATAGATTAAAAAAAATGAAATGAAATTTTTAAAATAAAGTTGATATTAGTTTTTAATTTTACTAGAAAAATATTTAATTAACATAATGGGATATCATTAGTTCTTGAACGCATTAAAACAACTTTATGTTTTATGAAAAGGAAAGTTATGATTTTTTTTTAATGTGGCAATAAACTCCGGGCCTCGGGGTATTTATTCCCCAGAAAACAATGGAATAAAATATTTTAATTTCAAATGGTAAATATCTGTTCAATGCTGAGGGTTTTTTTTTCCTGTTGTTTTTTTTTTCTTCTCTTTTTGTTCAGAAATATATTTGTAACAATTGAAGTATGGATATCCCTTGTAAATAAACTAACAGAAATTGAAAAGATATTAAGTATAACGATTCTTTAAAAGTATTGTATAGTTACCATTATTTGTACCCTTATTAAAAAAAACATACACAAATATTTTTTTTAAAAATGGAATCGTAAACACCTTATTTATTTTTTATTCAAATTGTATTCTTTACAATTTAACTCGACACGGAGAAATCGATTTCTCCAGAACCAAATATAAAAAAAAAAAAAAAAAAAAAAATTCTCCCTCGCCTTCAAATGTCGATTTGACTCAAAGTAGCAAGAACCTAAATGTAAAAGACTGACCTCGTGCATCCCTTGGGGCCGCTGTGTGTCACAACAGGCCATCAAATCAATCTGTTAGCGCGTTCCATGACGTTCGGCTAAATTTGCAGTTGTCCGATTCAAGTTCCCTGCCCGGCAACCATTGCTGCCCACACTTCGATTTTTTTTCTTCTTTTTTTGATTCCTGCACTTGTACTTTGAAGGCAGTCAAGCGTTTCTAAGGCGTGCTAAACGAGGAGCGCTGCACACGGGGTTTAAACGCGGGCAGCCCCATCATTGTCGGCACGTAGGCACAAATTGAACGCACGTAGGCAGACAACACAAGTCTTCCTTCGGTGTGCACTACAACAGTAAGTTAAGTGGATGGACGATTGTGTAACTTCGTAGTTGTCACAGTTGAAATTTATAATGACTGTTCGAAGGTTGTATTTTCAAATTGAATTGCGATAGTGATTTTCGGAAGAGAATGCTCAAAGTTACTTTTTTATCGTCGTGTATAGGTTATTAGCATTGGTTTAGAAAAAGCGTAGAAAATGTGGGGGGGATTTAGCCTTTACAAAACGATCAGGCCTTTTGGAGAGGTGAAGTTTTCGCTCAACTCTCCACCCTAAAGTAGTCGTATGTGTACTATGTTCTTGTTCCTTGTGTTGCTATCTTACATCTCTGAGATACTGAAGTCATTTAATTACAGAAAGGAGAGTTAAAGAATCGGACAGCTCTATTTAACACCTTCAATACAGAAAGTGAAATACAGCTGTACACAATTATAAAATAATTTGATTTGCAAGCCTAACGATGCAACCTATACAATGTAATCTTCCATCTTACAGAAAATTCAATGAAATTCAACAACATAAGCGTATTTGTGCCTCTGGGCTTAAAGAGATTAATTTTAACCCGGACACCCCTTGGGTTGTACAATAAACGAATTATTTTCCTATGCACCACATAAGATATTTATACTTCCACGTAAGGTTAAAAAGAAGAACGTTTACAACGAAGTACGCAGCTGTATGTAAGAGTTTGGCCGTTCAGCGTTGAAGAATCTCCCAGGGAGTTGAAATGTTGACCTGTCGCTGGCGCTAGTCTGGTTTTAATCTGTCCAAATTGATGAATTGAAACGGATGCACTTTTTTGTGGTCAGTGCCAATGGCCGGAAGATCAGTCGAGAGGCAACGAACCTCCAAGTAGACGTGTGCTCGGTCAAACGGGAATGCGCGGATCTGGTTTCTTAAATAATTCATCGGTGGAACGTTTGGCTTCGTAAGTTAACAAATTACAGAAAATTAATCTGCTAGTTAGCTGTTCAACTATGAACACAAGGAAAATCATTAACGTAGAATAAGTAAATCAAGAAACTTATCAAGGGAACATGTAAATATATAAATAAATTGAAACGAAGATGGTAGAAGTTGTGATGATTCGTACCATACCAAAGTTTAGTTAGAGACACCCATTAATGATTCTCACTCCATCTCTCTTTCTCTCCATCCCTTTCTTCCACCCTTATCTATCCTTCCCACTTTCACACTCTATTCTTTTCTCTATCCATCTCTCTTCCCCCATCCCTCTTCGCTCCCATCTCTCTTTCTCTCTTTCTTTTGCTTTCTCTAGCTCCCTCCCTCTCTTTATCTCTATCCTTCAGTCTTCCCCCTTCTGTCTCTCACTCTCTCTTTCTCTCTCTCGCTTATTCTCTATCCTTCTCTCTCTCTCTCTTCCCTCTTTCTCTCTATCCTTTTCGTACTTAACAATTAACCAAATAATTTAAAAATGAACATATAAACATGTTAGTTAAAGATGAATGTTTGTGTTTGAAAATTGAGGCTAAACATTGTTTAGGTGTGGTCCGTTGATGTTTCTTTTCTTACTGACGGGGCCCTCGCCCTAAAAAAGCTTGCCCACCCTTGATCTTGGGGGTTGACACCAAGTTGAATAGATTGATTGCTCACGGAAATTTGTTAGAAGTAAACCAATAACATATAAAATTATTTTTTCACTGTTTTGAACCATTTAAACGTGTGCTTTCTTACAAGTACAACAAGGTAATTCCGTAAGACTGTTTAAAAACAATGTCTTTGTCTATGAGTCAACGCTATGAACTTTTTACATTTACAGGAAGCTAAATTTTAACTTAACTTATTTTTTTCTATACTCACCAAAGACAATTTCGGATAATTTTTACCTAACAAATCAGTGAAGGAATGATCAAAATACGTTTGTATCCATCTATATGGTTGCCCGTATATATATATATATATATATATATATAATTGCAATCTTTTCTGATGAAAATCATAAAGAGCTTCATACAACCAAAGCTGTCTTAACGCATAGGCGCTTGAACATTTGCCCGGGACCCAATGGAAATATGTATTATTTATATATATTATAGTATATGTAGTTTTTATTCATGGGGGGGGGGGAGGGAGTGGGGGCGCACTCTTTCATTACGCAGGGCCAAACACTATTTCTTTGCCCAGGGGCCCAAAGTGGTGTAAACCCGGCTCTGCACACAACGTATATCAAATAATATTTTAAGATGAGTCTAAAAGAATAGAAAATTATACGGCCAGCAAATGTTCTCCACTTGTCACTGTGAGATTGTACAGCACTTGATGTATATTGGTCTTTGCAAACACAACAGGCACATTTGTTAGTCTATGTTGTCTGCTGAGTCCACAATACTATAGTCAATGGGCTTGGAGAATGACAAACATTGTCAGCAATGATACACATATTATTGGTGCTAAAGTATTTACTGTGATGAACAAAGGGGAGGTGGGAGAAATTATACACGAAATTCTGGAAACTAAATCATACATTTTAAACAAAACCTGACAATCTGTATCCACAAAGGAGACGGATCATCAATGAAAAAGTATTTAAATTTTATTGCAATGGTTTAGATTATATCTAAATTTGGAACAAACGAGAAAGGAAATAATGACATTGAACAGAAATTAATCTACGCAAAGTAATAATAAAAATAACGTACGGCCTTGAAAATAATACGAGAATGAATGTAAGTGATATTGTGAAGGTGATTTTTATTATAGATCTGAAAGATCAATTGGAATTGGTTTTTTTTACAACTTACACATCCTACAACGACTGAACTGAACTGTCTCTTAACCCGACTCTGGGTCGTTGGGGCACAATTTTGAGCTGCGCACTATCTCATGCCATGTGTCACGGTTCTGAGCTACCTTCTGGGAATCGCTAAATGACAGGCCGGTCCACTCTTTGTTATTGTCTTCACAACTCTTCCTTGGTCTGCCTCTTTCCCTTCTTCCCTGGACTGTGCCTTGCAATATCGCCTTTGAGAGACCTCCAGATCTTGTCACGTGTCCGTACCATCGTAATTTCCTCTTTCTAATTGAGGTGAGAAGGTCCTCGTAAGGGCCAATGACAGCACTTATTTTGTCGCGGACCGCTTTGTTCGTGATGTGCGCCATGTAGGAGATGTTTAGTACCTTTCGAAAACATCTCATCTCTAGCGCATTAATTCTTTTTTGGAGGTCTGCGGTGAGCGTCCAAGCCTCACAACCATAGAGGAAGATTGACATCGCCAGAAAGCGCATTAGTCGAATCTTTGATCTCAGGGAGAGCTCCTTGCTTTGCCAGACGTGTTTAAGTTTCCTTGTGCTGCAGTTGTTTGGGCCATTCTGGCACGAATTTCTGGCTTTGAGCCTTCATCGGATATTATAGCCCGTAGATATTTAAAGGTAGGGACCTCCTCGAGTTTTTGCTCGTTTATCCGTATTTCACTTGTGAATTTATTATTTGCCATGACCTTGGTATTCTCTGCATTGATTTCCATGCAATAGGCCTTTGATGTATTCTCTAGCTTTGCAAGGAATTCTTTTAGTTCGTCCTCGCTGCCAGCTAGGCCGTCTATGTCATCGGCGAAGCGTAGGTTAGTTATAGTTCTCCCTCCGATGCTGACCGTTCCGACATGGTTTTCGAGCACATCTGTCATAATTCTTTCTAGGAAGAGGTTGAAGAGGATGGGGGAGAGTAAACACCCTTGTCTGACACCAACAGTGGTCTTGAACCAATCTCCCAGCTTGCTGTTGTAGAGTACTACGCTGGTTGCTCTGTTGTACAGGTTCTTGATCACATCAATGAGGTTAGCATTAATATTGAACTTGTGCATAGTTGCACACAGTGCTGCATGCCACACTCTGTCAAACGCCTTTTTAAAGTCTATGAAGACATGAAAGAGGTCACTCTGGTGTTGCAGATGTTTTTCACAGAGCACTCGCAGGTTGAAGATCTGCTCCGTTGTGCTCCTTCCTGCTCTGAAGCCTGCCTGTTCTTCTGCAATGATCTGCTCTGCTTGTGATTCCTAAAATTCCTAAGATTCCTAAAATGATCAAATTATAAAAATTGTACGATTGAACATTAATGTAAGTACAACTCTAATGTTGATAGCCTCATTACGTTTAAATTGGAAAATACTGATAAACTTATTTCATACATTTTGACAAATCTAACGTTAACACAGCCATGAAGTGGAGAGCGAATGGTTGCAGTAATACCGAGTAATACAACGTCTTGAAGTCAAGGAAACGTTCAGGACATCCTTGTATTAAATAAGAAAAGGAAGTTGTGTTATTTTAAGCTGGTGCAAGAACAACATCTATCTACGAGTTATGTGAAAAGGGCGTTTACAATTAATAAATAAACAGAGAAGCTACCTTAAAGTCGGGTGATATTAAATTTTCTGAGTTTTGGACGGGTCAGTATTACATTTTCTGAAATTCTTAGTTCAATGCGACTTTCGAGAATCTATTTCAATGCTCTTACCACATATTCAATCTTTCTTAGATTCATGTCTTCATGAGAGCAGCGCTTTTAAAACCTAAGATTATCTAGAACAATATACGATCAATCATTGGATATAAAGGCGTTAAGCTATGACTCTAATATCCATTTAAAATAATATGATGAAATGTAGTGATATAAATAAAGTGAGTGATGACAATGGACTTATTAATAATAATTAAACCATTTAAGTAAATAATTTGTTTTTAATTGTCAAAGAAAAATCGCATAATTTACTTCTAAAAATTCTTTTCTGTTCTAAAAAAATTATATCATTAAAATATTTTATGTCATATATTTATAGTCATTTTTTGCACTGTACTCTAGTTATTATTCTTATTCCAATATGAAGACGACTATTGGTCGGAAGTTGGGGATTAGCACGGTGACACCGTTAGACTACCGCAGGGATTAAACGATCGAAAGAATTGCTCGAATTATGCTTTGTTACTTTATCAAAATTAATTTTCAAATTCTAACAGCTCTAACAGTTTCAAGTCGTAAGAGCAGATAACATAGCTGTTTGTAATAGAAGGTGATAAAATACCCACTTTTATTAGTAGAAGACATTATAACCACTTGTATTAATGGCAGAAAACATACCCGTTTGTATTAGTGACAGATAACATACCCGCTTGTATTAGTGGCAGATAATATACCCGCTTCTATTAGTGGCAGATAACATACCCGCTTGTATTAGTGGCAGATAACATACCCTCTTGTATTAGTGGCAGATAACATACCCGCTTCTATTAGTGGCAGATAACATACCCGCTTGTATTAGTGGCAGATAACATACCCTCTTGTATTAGTGGCAGATAACATACCCGCTTGTATTAGTGGCAGATAACGTCCCCGCTTGTATTAGTGGCAGATAACGTCCCCGCTTGTATTAGTGGCAGATAACGTCCCCGCTTGTATTAGTGGCAGATAACATATCCGCTTGTATTAGTGGCAGATAACGTCCCCGCTTGTATTAGTGGCAGATAACATACCCTCTTGTATTAGTGGCAGATAACGTCCCCGCTTGTATTAGTGGCAGATAACGTCCCCGCTTGTATTAGTGGCAGATAACGTCCCCGCTTGTATTAGTGGCAGATAACATACCCGCTTGCCTTATTGACAGATAATATATTAGATTTTGCAGCCCTGAAGTTATACTTGTGTGTAATATTGACAATTGGGACAATCGAGCTTCAGCAAGGACTTGAAGACAACCGCCCTTGGAAAAAAGGCTTATCCCTTAAGTCTGTCCGGGATCCTAAATTAAGCTGTCTGGAAGGGTGGTTCTAAAACAGAAGACAGAGGGTATCTGCCTAAGTTGGTATTTCTAAAAGAAAATACATATGGAATGTATTTACATGGTTTCAAAACAGAAAACACAAGATAAAAAACGGTCTGGTCAAACAGGGTTATTACATTTTTGACGTAGCCAAAAGTCAAAGGTTATTACTTAATTATTTTATGCTCTATGTGAATATTTTTGATCTCAATAATGGTTTCTTTTACTGTAATAGAAACGTCTTCTTAGGCAGCAGCGTATATGATTTCATATTTTAACATAATTATAATAAAAGCTTGAGAATCAATGGCTCCCAAAATTGATTGGTTTGTTGTTGTTTTTAAAATTGTATTTAGATAAGCTTTCAACCCCTTAAAGACTCAAGATAAGCTTTTTTATCGCGCACTTTACATTTAGTAGTAAGTTGGAAGCGGATTGTTCAACTTAATATTTAACATTAATACACGCATTTAAGACACAAATGTTGAAATATTTTTAATATAAAAAAAACCCATTAAAACCACGTCAATGGGTATTGTAATTAACACACATTGTAAAAAAAATGATATCTAGAAGTTGTTGAGAGGAATAATAAAGATAACACTTTAAAAGAAAAACTAGATCCTTTATCCATATCGATTTGCTAGATCTTATTATATACATCAAAAGTTTTAATCAGTCCAAAAAATGTCATTCCAAGAGTAATATTAAAGAACACAAAACGCCTAAACAATTACAATAACTCAAGTACTTCATGATATTTTATAAACGTACAAATCTACAGGAACTCACGATATTTGTTGATTTTTGTCTAAGGTAATGATGCAATGGCGAATAATGCTCAACGCATATTTTCTGTGTTTCCCCTCTTCTCATAATTCAAGTATCTCGGGATGAACGTGTTTATCGGATAGACTGTCGGGGTTTTCAGCCCCCCCCCCCCCCCACGCGTTGACCTTTGTGTCACATAATAGTAGGAACTTGGCGCTAGGTTCATATAGAGAAAGTATAAAGCTTAGTTAAATATGTTTCCGTATTTCATTTTTTGTCTTCGTTAATATGTGTGAAGTGTGCGTGTGTGTACGTTCGCAACAGTGTGCATGTTTGTGAGTGTGAGAGTGAAATAAATAAAGAGGTTTCCTGCGAAACGGTAATTTAAATATAGGGAATATAAGCTCACGATCCAAAAAAGTATTTTATTATTATACAGTTTACGTAAATCAATTAGGAAAGTTAGCATAGAGTTCCCGTGACGCCAAAATAAGGGGCGTAACTTGGGTAGTGGCTGCTCCAAATGAGGTGAACATCTTAAGGTATTCTTCTGCGAAATAACAAATAAAGCGATAACATAATAAAGTGATTTCTATTTAAATTACCCCTAGGGGAGATAATTTAAAATATCAGGCTTATTGCCTAAGAGTAACCGTACATTAAACGTGAAATAATAGGGTTAACAATAAAAATGAATATATATTAAAAGTTATAAGTTAAAGAGCTTTCATTTAATGTGACTAAGGATTTGGGGCCGGGGATGATGAGGTTTTACAAATGCAGTTCCCTCATTCTCTCAGTTATAGATCTTTCTTTCGCCTTTAAATTATAAATCTTTAATTTTTATACCTAACGCCTATTTTTGTCTTGTATTTCTAAATTATAATGGGATTATGAAGCACCCTCCCCACATTTTTAGTCATATTAAGTCAAAGATCTTGAACTCATAAGTTTTATTTTCTTCTTTTTAGCCCACTTATAAAAACGTGCCTTAAAAATACCCTTATTTATTTTTATACCATACGCCTCATAAGCGCCCCGCCAAACGTTTTAATACCACGGGGATGTGGTCACGGGGTGAACTCGTTTGCACGTGAATGTCAACAACACCAAGTAAAACACTACTGAAATAACGTCCAGTTTATGGTATATAAAGATAAACTTTAAAATGCATTAATTTAATTACAGTACTATGCATTACCATCCCAGATCTATCTGTTGTTAAATTTAGAGATTTCTATGACCATCAGAAGTGGTTTAATTTTACGTTGGAAATTATGAAATTTTGTAGACAGACAAAAAGACAAAAGACAGACAAAAAGGAACGAAAACAAGTTTATAAAAACGTGGTAATAAACAGATACGAAATCACGTTAATAAAAACGTGGTAAAAGGGAAGGGGGCCCCTCCATATTTTATTATTTTAACAATAATTTTCTTAAGAAATATATTTATAATTTTTTTGTAGCAGTTATTGGAACACAAATGAGAAGTCGCGGTTTTAAGCTACATTTCTATAGCATTGCACAACACAGGTGGCTGAATTTCCAGGAACTAAAATAACTGTCTGAGACAGAGTAAAATGTAAAGACATATTCGTATTGACTGCTCCGTGCATGTTTTAAAAAACAAACAAATATCCTTTTTGTGACCGTTCAGTGTGATCGTTATTACATTTAAAGTAATTCTTTGGGCCAGGACTTTAAATGTAAATTTTTTTTAAAAAACGTTAAAAAAAATGTTTGGCTATAAATCCTTTATATACGAGGCATACCTTTAAGGTTCTTCATTATAATACATAGGGGAAAAAACCCAAAAATATAAACTTTTAGTTATGTCTCGTAAAAAGTGTTTAATATAATGCGCTCCGATCGTGGATATATTTTTTAGCGCATTTTCGAGAAGTCGTTAAAAACCCCCGTTAAAACTACCAAAAAATATTTCGAATCGAGAGGTAACACTAGCGCAGGGAACGGCCGCCATTGCCGGAAGTCTATTGCATAATACATCCGGCATTGAAGAGTGGTGCGAAAGGGTGCAAAAGAATTAGTTTTTTTTTTTTTAGTTGACGTCATTAGAATATGTGTAAAAGTTTAGAGAGTTTTACGTCATCATTTGTGGTGACTTGTAGTTAGATTAAAGAGAAAATAATTTTTTTTAAAATGTAAAGAAATGACTTTTAAATAAAAAAAAATGTCAGGTATATTCATTACACAAGAAAATTCATAAAAATATGTCTAAAATCTAAACACAATTACTGATAACTACATAATTCTGATATCTAACATAAGTACTGATACATAATACGAAAATGCGCTAACACGTCCTGAATTCCAATAGGGACCAGGCTTAACATGATTTTTAAAAACTATTGTCAATAAAATATGCACCTTATTGCGCGACAGGAAAGGTTGTTCAATTTAATACGCACCACGACACTCTAGCAGAGTGGTTCCCAAAGTGGTCCCTACGGACCCCCTGGGGTACGCGGAACCGTTCATGGGGTCCGTGGAAACTTAAAATTGATTTGGGGATCCCTGAGCAATGTCAGGGGGTCCGTGGAAGGTTTAGCGTAAAAAATAATAAAATTATATTTTTAAAAATTATAATTACGGAAATAAAAATAAAGAACAAAGAATACTGTAGAAGTGATTTTCAGTCGTGAGTTAAATAAAGTTGTTTGACCTGTAAACAAAAAAAAAATAACTACGATATTCCCACAGCTGTAACCAATCAAAATGCTTGGTTAATTGAAAGGTATGTCAAGTTTGATGCGTGAGAATGTCGGGGACCCTATAGGTAGGTCATAAAAATACAATATTTTCACGGAAATGAAGATTGCAGGGTTGGGTAAATTTTGATGTGTCGGTAAGTCGTATTTATCTGAGGGAGGCAGAATATCTGATATGTTTGGACGATTCAAAATACATGAATCAAGTCAGCAAAAAGACATTTTAAATATTCAAAATTCGATTTAGTAATGTTTTCTAATATATATTCTGACAAAATGTTTAAAAATGTAATTAACATAGAAATCTCACCCGCACCACCACCTTTTCTTCCAAAGTTTTAGATGGCGCAGTGTGAGACAGACTACTGAAAATAGTGTTATACATCAACGCAATTATGCTGTTACTTGCATAACTTTCAATATAAAGTCTAGAAAAGTCGTACATATAGTCAATAATTTATGTTTATATAATGCTGATACGAAGTGAATATACACATTTTCCCACTCCTAGGCTAAAAGAAGTTTACTATTGATAGTTGGAAGTTTTGATATATTGAATTTTGTATTGTTATCCAGATAGATTACTTTTGAATGTAAGTAAATTAAATATTTGAATACAATTTATATCTTTTGAAAACAATATGTTTCACATTTTCAATAAAGTAGTACCTTAGGGTTAATTTTTTTTTTAAACTCACAAAGTGATCGTAATTTTTTAAATTATTTTTTTAAATAAAAAATTTAAACGAATTTAATCCGTGTGTCTTACGTCCAAAAATTCTAAAGAATTTTACTGCATCTTTCCATTGAAAAAGGTTAATAACTAATAGTTAATTAAAGGTTTTAAATATACATTTTATTTGCAATTTTACTTATACTTTATTCTTGGATACTTTGGATTTCACCTCAGCTAAGTTTCTTCATTTTATTTTTTATTTTTATTTTCGTTTTATTTGTGTATTGTATGTTCGTTGAAAAAGGCTCTTTGCCGAAACGTTCGCTGTTTTGTTACGTCCGGTCAGGCTAACCCTTACCTTGTTTACGTCTTTTCCATTTAATTTTTGCATGAATCACTGGATTATGTCATAAGGGCAGTTAATAGAATCAAAAGGAATGCCTTCAATGAAAGATTATTTGCTCAACAGTGTTTGAAAAATGATTCAGATTATAATCACTTATTTCTTCACGCAGAAGTTCGTTGGTTATCTGAAAGTGCATGTTTAAATAGAAATTATGCTTTCTTTAATTCAGTTCTGGAATTATTGGAAGGCAAAAATGATTTGAGACCAAACTTATGTACCTCAAAAAATGACATAAACTACATGCCAGATTTGTTTGCCAAATTTAACGAAACTAATTTGAATCTACAAGGTGACCAATTAAATTTAATCAAAACAAAAAGCGTTATAGCTGCATTTGTTGCAAAACGTTTCTTTTTAAAAAAAATTTGTGAAGAGAATAAAGTTCACAGACTCAAAATATTTCCAAATCGCAAAATAGACATTAGCACTCGTGGTGATTTCGTTTGCTACTCACAAACATTGAGCCGGACATAAATAGACTCATAAAATTATTAAAATCTCAAGTTCATCCAAGTCATTAGTTGTGTTTTATATATATATATATATATANTATATATAAAGTTAAATTTAAATAAATAATTATTCAACAAAAAAAAAGTATGCAGCGTTTTCACTCGGGGGTCCGTGGGCAAGTTTTGACTACAAAAGGGGTCCATGGGGGAAAAAAGTTTGGGAACCACTGGTCTAACCAGACGTTTTTCAACGTTAAAAATTCGTCACTGCAGTTGCGTAGGAGCGGTTCTGATCAGCGTAAGATCAAAATCGATAGATAAAAATGGTTTCATTAGAAATCAAATAGACTGAAATATTTTCGGATGAAACAAATTTAGTGTTAAAGGATAATACAAAAAAGTACCTACGCTAGAAAATTAAGTACATTATATTAACATAGATATTCATGTTTTTACACCTTTAATAAATATAAATAAAACAAAAATATTAACCCAAAGACATTTAATAAATAATTTTTATCTTTATAAAGGAAAGAAAAAAATCTTATTTAAAAAAAAAAAGAATCTTATTCCCCTTCCCCGCCCCCCCCCTCACTGTGGTGGAGGGAGTAGTTAAGTGGGGTTCGCTTTACCAGCGTCTATCAAAAGCCCAGTTGGTTTTATTTCATTTAAAACAAAGGACACCGCCTCTTTCATGCCCAGCTTTTTAAATTCTCTCTCAGGACTCAGGTGCGGCTGTTTTTTTTTTCTCCGTTTGTTATGAATTTTATATTGTTTCATTTTGACTGATATTGTTTGTATTAATGAGTTTTTGCATCTAACGAATTTGTGTTCGTAATTTTATTTCTGGGTGAAAAAGGTTTGTCGTCTCACTTTTTTTTGTTGTTTTTTTTAAAATTATTTTTTTTTACTATAACATCGTACTCAGTAACATTGCAGTTTCTGGTATCACCCCCCCCCCGCTGATGGTGTCATCCGGGGAGGCCCACCCCGCATCCCCAAGTGACGCCTCTGAATACTGCACAACAATAATCTTCTATAGCACTGAGTGAATGTGATAGACTTAAGGTGTAAACCCACTTCTGTTGCTCCATGTGCAAAAAGAAAAACATAAGAATCCCCATTCACTTCTGGAAATCGGGCGTGGAATGGTTTATCTAAACTAACAAGGCACGTTAAAAATTCTAATAAAAATACAAGGCTAGACATAAACCATTGATAAGTGTAGGACACTTTAATCTTCTGCATAGAACGAGCGAATGTAATAGGTAACATAGGTAATACATTAAAAAATAAATTTGAAAAAAGATTTTTTCTAATTTTTAAAGATTGAATAACATTTTTGCAAATTAAATTTTTCTTTACTTCTGCCTTTCGTTGTGCCCTGATTTTGTTTCACAAAACCAAGAAAAAACAACAAAGAAACTGGGTATTGAGATCGAATTTTTCCGAGAAATCTACTGCCTACGCGTTCTGCGCCTTGACATCTAAAAACTGTAGAAGTTGCATTTTTCGTGAAAATATCACATGCCCAAGGACGATGCAACTTTGGCAGTGCGTGTGCGCATGCGCGTGCGTTGGTATTGGATAATGGAAGCCGGGAGGAAATTTCGTAATTGGAAATAGCTTCCCTTTGTTACAGAACTGTGCCACAATTTGATAGCATCGTGTTCTCTCCCCTTCCCCCGCCTCCCTACCAACTGAAAGGTGGGAGAAAAACCACACAAATAAACTTGTCTGCAAGAGACACAGACACCCATTAATGACATGGCATGGCTGACCGGGGTCCTTGATGAAGACAAGCTTCTGCCAAACAATCCAATTCCTTGTCGTTGTTTAGATTATATATATATATATATTAAATTTGTGGGTGGATTGTTCTTTGTTGTCATTTTTGTTTTGTTTGTTTGCAAGGTCAACAAAGAACCCAAATAGCAGACCGACCCAACCCTTCCACAGAGAGCAAGTGAGGTTCGAGAGTAATCGCGATAAGAGGAGGTTGTAGCATGAATGGGATAATTCTTGTCCGCGTCTCTTTTTAATTTTTGTATAAAGTCTATAAATAACTTTTACGCTAAATACAACTGGTGTTTATATTTTCATGGTATTATTTTTATACATGATACAGCGTGCATACTTTATTATTATTATTTAAAAAAAATTCTTTTAATAATTCAGGGATTCTTCTTAATCAGCAGTCTGTTTGTTCCTATGGAGTAGTGACAAGTATTAAGGCATAATGTTTTCAGGGGAGGGGGAAGGGGTGGGACATAAACTATATTGTATTTGTAAGAATAGATGCGCTTAAAAGTAAAGATTTCCGGCCCTATGCTGACAATTGCTCCATTGTAGAAACTGAACAAACATTTAACTTTTGTCATTATCTGGGCATCGCGCTCAGGATATGAACAAGCTTCATTCAAGTGTTAGTGTACTGGGCGTGGAAGGTGTTGTTCTGATATTTGTGTGTCAGGGTCGGAAGATATTTTCAAAATATTTATTTAAGGGGAGGCGGGGTGGTGGGAATAGAAAGTAGTATCTACTGGTCTCGGGAATAGGATAGGTCATATCAAAGATAAGATCCTGTCACAAACCACTTTTTAAAAAAATGTCTGTTAAAAGATGGGGACCTCAATTAAAAAAAACAACAAAATAATCGCAACAATAATAATAGTAGTATCAATAATAAATAATAACAACATTAAATTATTTTTTAAAAAACACCCAACGTTGTTCCAGTTGTCAATCTGCCAAATGATGATAGCTGCAGCTCTTAATTTACTAACATGCAAGCGTGACTTAACCTCTCTAATGACGCATTAATAATGTACTCATTAATGATAACAAAATTGTCCAAATATTAGGTCTAGTTCTTATTTACCAAATTATGAATCGTTCATTATTAACCAGTTTTACCAAGAGTGCATTATAATTGAATGATTACATTTACAATTAATTTTCTTTTTACAAATTACAATAATAAAATGAAATTAAACTGCCCACATTGCCAGATTTGAAATCTAGAAACATGTTTCAGTTGGGATAGACTACAGACAAAAATCGTAACCTTCTGCTTATTTTTTTTTTTAAATTTCAATAAATTTTAAATGAAACCTCGCGTTCTTGAAATGTTTGTGCGAGTGACTAAAACGTAGTGTCTAATGGCGTCAAGAGACAGGGGGGCGCAAAAATGAGGTTTACAACGTTAAATTTGTAATAAATGAACAGTGGTAGTGAAACCTTCACAAGAGCCTTGCAACTGCTTTAGCCGACGTTTCTGCAATCTTTGTTGAAGATTCTGCCTTGCAGCAACTGCAGCCATCAAAGATGTGTATCTATTCTGCCGTACAGCTGGTTCCGTGCGCACATTTCGACCGTAACTATAATCAATTGTTGAGTGACATGATGTCAGGAAAAGTATGTTCTATAACGGTATTTTGTCTTACTCATTTCCTGACCACGGACATCGGGAAAAGCCTGCTCAGGTCAAGCGATTTGTGGATGTCAATTTTACAACTCAAAAATTAACTGTCAAAGAATATTTTTTTTGTTCTATGAAGATACACTCAAAAGATGCAGAAAGTCTATAAAGGCTCATCATCGAGAGACTGAAATCCGACAACGTATCTCTAGCCGACAGATTCAGCAGCTTAACGTAGCATGAGTAATCTAAATCGTAGAACACAAGGGCCCTTCATAAAGTACGTCACGCTATTGTTGACCATTTTTAACTCCACACTCCCCCCCCCATCCAAAACTGTCACAAATCTAGGAATCTACCCCCCCCCCCAAGTACGTCACACTTTCAAACAAATATAAATACTTTTTATTAGGGATGTTATCGATTAATTTAAAATAAATCGTTAACTTTTGAAAAATTACCGAATAATTCATCGATAATTTTAATTAAAGCTGAAAATAAGATGTATGACGTCATTAAACAGAAAATTTCATAAAATGTCCATAACTAAAGTTTTTAATTAAAAGCTATAGTATTTTTAGGAGATATATTTTAATATAAGTTTTAGTAGTTCAATTTAATGTCAATAAATTCAAATTTTGTTACTGTTAATTAAGTGAAAGAAATGTTTATTTTTTATATCATTGGCCTTATAAAAATTGCTTATTTTAAAGTTTACACTTAATTTTATTTTTTTAAATGGAGAAGTTTGCACATAAAGAAAGCTATTATTAATAAATAATTTTTTTTTAATCGAAAAAAAAAATGTATAAAATATTTTCTTTAATTTTAATAGCTATATTATCGATTAAAATCATTTTAATTGATACATTTTTAAAATTCAATTTCAAATAGAAAAAATGTCTTTTAATAGGGAAGGGGAGTCGGGCAAAACCTTTGTGACGTCATCATTTGGAGGGGGTCTAAGTTTTTTTTTTTTGACTACGTGTGACGAGGAGTGAAGGGTGAGAAATCGGCCGAAATCGCGTGACTTCATTTATGGACAGCCCCACATTACGGTTAATTATTTTACTCTCAATCAATAATGCGTTGGGGTGTGTTAATAGAAATATGCCAATCACAGCAAAGCGGGAGTCTGTACCAGAATGTTTAATTGTGAGGCTCTGTACCTGAATGTATAAATATTAAATATGTAAGCATTGTGCCATAATGTTTAATTGTGAAGTAGTGTACCAGAACTTTTAATTGTGTAAGTACTACAGCAGAATGACTAATTGTGTGGCAGTAGTGCATCAGAATGTTCAATTGTGAACATCTCGATTGCAGGACAGGGGCGTGGTGAAAGTATTTGAGCCAATGGAAGGGGCGCAAAAATATGCCCCTTTTCTATTTTTTTTTTTTTTTTATAATCTGATATCCTCAAAAAAAAATTTAAAAAATCGCAATTTAAAAAAAACAAAATAAAAAAAAAAATCCTCACAAGCGTGGGGAAATTGACATCTTTTGACCCCCACCCACTAACCGGCTACGCCTATGTGAAAGGAAAGCAGTTTGGCCGGCTGGACCGGAGCAAAAAGTTGGATGACGTCAACGACGACCGAACGAAACAGTGGATCCGTCAAGACAACTCGACACAACCATTACTTGCAGTGTATAGTGCTCATTACAACAAGGCAGCACAAAGCCTGCTTGGCATTTCGTACACAGAAGACAACGACCCAACGAGACGAGGAAACCAGCGGTTCTCAAAGGGTTAATTTAAGGGATATAATGATTTTTTTTTCAGTTGTATTGTCAACTTTTCTCTGTTTATGATATTAGTCTTACCATATTTTGTTTGTTCAGGAAATGTTTAGAATTAATATGTTTTATTATTTTTTATTTATTTGACAGTTACTTTTTCCTAAGCCTTCATCATTTGGAAATGCTGTTTGGGGGGGGGGTTAATGTTACATATTGTGGAGATGTAGGAAATATACTTAAAGGAGCATTATTGTTAGATGGCCTTTAACGAATCTAGCCGAGGGATTTTGGTTTCTGGATAAATCCAATAATAATTTATATCATCTTTTTATTTATTTTTTTCTATAAAAAAAGGGGGGGGGGTGAACATATATAAAGTCCATCTCCAATATTGTTAATTGTCTGTTTCCGTCTCGGTATTTCGTTCGGACGAGCATTGCGACATCGGCACTTGGACGTCCTACAGACCATTTAGACCCCTGTCCCCTCCAACGTATCTTCCTGGCTGCCCACTACTCTCTCTCTCTCTTTCTATAGCTCTCCCCCTGTCTCGTGTCTGCGCGCACTCTCGCTCTTTCTTTCTCTCCCTCTCTCTCCCCCTCTCTTTTCCTTTTTCTATCTCTTCCTCTCTCTCCCTTCCTCACCCTATCTCTCCCCATTTATCTCCCCCTCTCTCCCTCCCTCTCCCTCTTATTTTAAATTGATTCGCATCCTTTGTGAAGCCAACATGAGCCCATCTCTCACGGAGCACTGCAGGAAGCCCAGGAAATTTGAGCGGCTAAATGTTGTGACAATAATAATAATTGTCTTTTATTTTTTTTTAATGAAACGACATAATAGCGCAGAGTTTTTAAAACGAAACTTTACAGAGATGTGCCAATCTCTCAATGTTAGGATAAACGGGCGCCTCTTCATAAACACTAAGTTGTGCCTAAAGTTACAATACGTTAGACCAGGGGCTTGGCTATGATATTTGGCCTCTGGGAACAAACTATGAAATTGACGCTACACACGTATTAGAATTAGATAAAAACAATAAATTTATATATACAGAGGCAAATTTATATTATGTTCTTAATTATATTACATGACTCACTCAGTAACAGAATGGTTTACATAGTCAACAAAAGATTTGATTTGTGTCTAGATTTGAGTTTCGGAAACTAATCATGAAATCATCAAAACATTTTTTTTTTTTTCAAAAGTCTTTCTCTCAACACTAAGAAGTGCAAAATCATTGAAACGACCATGAACCAATTGAAGTAGGTAAGTACTACAAAAATAACTTTCAAATCACTTAACGATTGCTCATTGCTTGAAAATTAACTGCTAATGTTACTTAAGTTTTCAGTGCAGTTCGCATATTCGGAAATATGTCATCTTCTTGAAATTTACGGGGCTATTGGTGTACTTGCCGAGGAAATCTTCAAAAAATTTGAAATTTCGACGAATCTCATCTACATCTGTATCGGATAGAGCATTACCGTCTCGAGGAAATCATTATTTCCTGTTCATGTCTTATAGCTGTAAAACAAATCCCCTGCACTCTAATATCTTTCATTAACACAAGTGAAATAGTGGAAAACATCATTAAATTGCAAAAAATCAAATATTTAAGTGGATTTTTTAAATTTAAGGTTGTGCGTTTTGATGTGCCATCACATTTCTTAAACACCCCCCCCCCCTTAACTTGTCACACATCGCCACAAATGTTTTACCCCCTCCCCCTTAGGTACATGAAGTCTATTGGGCCGCCCATAAATGACGTCAAGCGATCTTGGCTGACTTTTCAACATCCCCCTCCCCATCGTCACACTTCGTCACAAAAATTTAGAACCCCCCCCCTCTAATATTACGTCACAAAGCTGGATTTTCTAATTGAAAATTAGCATGTTGTATATTACTTTTTTGTCATTCAACTATGTATTTAGTGTAAGACTGTATTCTTATATTATAAAACATGTTAAGCCATTAAAAACGTAATAAATAAATTGAAAGCAATCAAACATTTAAGTGAATTTTTTAAAAAAAAGTAGCGTGTTTTGATGTGACGTCACATCTCTCAAAATGCCCCATACCCTCGTCACACACCGTCACTAATGCTCAAGCCCCTATCCCCCCATCCCCCATGCGCATGACGTCATTGAATGGACGGCCTTTTTATAGATGGCCCTTTATGTGAAATGAAGTCCTGTACTTTTTAGGGTCGCAGTCGGCTTATTTATAAATGTTGAAATTCTTTTGTTATTGTGAGTTTTTCAGTTTTGATTGTAATTAGTTTACGTATTTTGGTGAGGAGATTATTTGTGCAACTTTGACGCAGACATATAAAAGTGTGACGTTTTATCAGAAAGATCGAGCCGTTGGTTTTTTGACGGAAGTGGTCGGTGAAGTGTGAGCGGAGAGATTAAGGGAGCATCGTGGCAGACGCGGAGGATATTAATTAACATAATACAGCTGTATTTTAAAAGTAATTTATAGCACACTATCGCGAATTCACTACTAGGGGTTTTTCAAGGGATTCATTGGTGTCTACAGTGTTTTCTTCCTTGTATTAAGTATTTATATCGTGTGGATTTATAATAATCAATTTGTAGATCTCTACAGTTTACACACATTATACCATCAGTGTTTTCCTTTAGACAATTAGATTGATCGAAATCTATGAAAAATTGACACTATGCAATATAAGCTTAGGTGAGTAGGGGAAGGGGTTGCCCAAACCTAAGAGCAGTGAAAAAACAAGGCACTTATAACAACAATGTTATGTTTGTTGTTGTTGAGCGTAAAATCTCAAACTTTTAACAAATTATATATTGTCATGGTTCCCTTGTCCAAGATATCCTACATAACAAAAAGCAGTTGTCTGTGAGGTCCTCAGTAGCAATTGACCCCTCAAACTCCTACAGACTCCTACAGCCAATCACTAGTTGAGAAAAAATAAATCTCATTTACATATTGAACAAATTTATGTGGACGTTCAAAACGAGTTATTTTTAGTGCAGTATTTTTGTCATCAATCAGCAATGTGTTCCCATCTTGAAGAGTGTCACTTCTGCTAATCACTACATTGACTCCTAAACAACATGCCACCGAAACGACGGCGGAACGTGCTTGGACGGGCCTCGTTGCTCGTTTTGTAATATACAAAAATGTACATTTTACGATTCTTAGTGGTTCGAAAAGAATTGCTTATATGTTGCTTTGCGTGCGCGCGCGCGCGCGTGTGTGTGTGTGTGTGTGTGTGTGTGTGTGTGTGTGTGTGTGTGTGTTGTGTGTGTGTGTGTGTTCCCCCCCCCTCAATAAAAACTCCGCTCGCTTGAAGCCAAGGAAGCCAGGGTTATGTCGTTAAAAACGATCTTTGGCGGGAGAAGATTACATTTGGAGGACTTCCAAACCTTGTCCTTGTGGCAACGTGTTCTGTTTACATCCTGGGATGATGTCACCCTGATCTCCGTGGTAACAACATGTTACCGTAGCGATCTTTAATGGCGTATAAGGTTTTGTGTGTGTGGGGGGAGGGGGGTGAAGGGGGGAGACCATGTGTTGGTGAGACACTTCACTATATGCGTCGCGTTCTTGTAGCATCATGTCCTGGAATAGTGCCACCTATTTTTGGTGGCTGTCTGTTCTGACGGCACTATTGTTTTTGTAACAACTTGATTAGAGGGCGCCATTTTCTTGTTGTTGTTGTCTGTACGACCCTAGTTGCACACCGTGCTGCTTGCAACTAAATTTTATTAAAATATTTTTTTCATGAAACCAACTTCATCGAACTCAGTCAAATTCTATTCTATTCATGGCTTCAGGCAACCCGCTAGGATGTCGCTGATGTGGTCCAATACTAATGACCCCCTCCCTCCTTGAAACGCCACTGACACTCTACAAACATCATGAGCCTATTCGAAAACAGTAAGAATGCCTCCTGCGAGAAAAAAAAAATGTATATACCAACCTCTGCACATGCTAACATAATTAAATATTAATGTGCAGAAGCTGTTTGTTGGTTTGGGTGGGGGGGGG
>MUZC01004546.1:820198-833220 GCA_002072015.1 Radix auricularia | reverse complement strand
TATATATATATATATATAATGTATATATAAACAAACATTGTCCCATGGTACCCCTATGCTAGTGGGCCCCCGGGCAAATACCTAACGGGCCTATGCGTTAAGACGGCACTGGTATTAACCTGGAATTGAAAGTCATTAACCTTCCGTCGAAAGCGTTCATTTAACCAAGCCTCATGGCCGATCACTGGTCTTTTCAGCTTACGGGCTATTCATTTAGTTGTCTGCCATTTTTTTTAAAGGTTGACATTATAATGGGTGAGAGTGGGGAAAGTATACCAGCCAATCAGGGGCGCAACTGATGGCTGTTCATCTCCGTTGACATCATTCTGTTATCGCCCGCCAAACGGGAGGGGGGGAGTCATTAGAGTTAAGGCTCCGTGTAATCCAAGCTGACACCCAAAGCCCTGTGGAAATAATCCGCGGTNNNGGCCCCCCCCCCCCCCCCCCCGGCAACAACAAACCCGACTGTGTGCGGCTGTCAACTTATCACCCCTTATCTCCTGTTTGTATCATACTCCGGGGTCAAGAGTACCCAAGATATTCAAAAGAAACCCGCTGCTATTTTCGGCAGTTTTCACGCCCAGCAGACGTATTGCAGTAACTGGATGTCTCGCTGAGATCTCGCCAGTCGGGTTTATACTATTTGAATAAGTATCATCCAATTAAAACTGCGCATCAGCAGATGTCGTCATTTGCAGAACACATGTAGCTGGTTAGTTTGACAATTGGAAAACATGGCAGTCATGACAGCGTATGAACCCTCTTTAACACGTACCCTACAGGGCCGGCTTTTAGGCATAGGCAAACTAGGCAGCCGCCTAGGGTCTCCGATTAGTCTCATCATTAGTGGGGGACTCGCACAAGAATCGTTCCATATAATTTATTTATTAATTTTTCTACTACATTTAGGGCCACCAAATTCACCACGGCTGGAGTATCCAATAAATGGAAAGGACGTAAACAAGGTAAAGGTTAGCCTGACAGGACGTAACAAAATACTGTTCTGTTACGTCCTGTCAGGCTAACCCTTACCTTGTTTACGTCCTTTCCATTTACTTTTTTTTATAAGCCTGATTGCGGTCTCACCCCTCATTTTGTTTCCTTAGTCTGGTCCTGTACCCAAAAATACGCTTTGAATGTATTGGGTAGCGAGTTGTTGGTCCCCCCATCCCCCCTCCACATGTGTGCGTGGACACGTCATTAATCGGCGGATAAATCTTCACAAACACAGCAAGAGGTGGATGACACTGGAGTAAAAAAAAAAATTAAATAAAAAATAAAATTAAAAAAAAAACAACGTGAAACTAGCATCATGTCCTATAAATTTTATAATCATCTTAAGCTCTGGGTCAGACGATCATACTACCCCTCAGGAGCAGAAGCGTTACTTTTTTTCTCGCGCCCTCGGCTAATAATTCATTTTTGGTGCCCTCGAGAAATGGGGAAAACTAAATTATACACAAGAAATTGATTATGTGAGGTATTGACCCTCGTCGATCTTGGCAACTGCCCCGATGCCAAGTCTCTGCCACGAGGCCACCACCACGTACATTCATTCTAATTCAGAGCGCTCCGTGGGAGTGGGGACCTGGCGTTGTGCAGTTTGAGACGTGGGACTTAGGGCGAAAAAATGTGACAACAATTTGCAAATTTCAAACTTTATTTTCGTTCTTTTTATTGAGCTCAACACTCAGCTAAAAAAAAAAAAGTCACGTGTTTTCTAGAATGAAATGCTATCAGGGAAATAACTTTCTTATAATTTAAGGGAGTTTTTTAAAAAAAAAATAAATACCGTTGCAGATAAATGAAATTATTAATCATTTTTAAAATTTGTTAATAAAATAATAATTTTAAAAAAATAAAATTTTTTTAAAAATCATATTCGGATTAAATATTTCAAATTTCCATAAGAATTTAACATTTGGGTTAAAATCCTCCAAAAATAACTTTTTACACAGACCAACAGAATCCCCATCATTGTCTTGAAAACTCATTGTGTAGCTGTTTAATTTTCGACATGTCCTCACAAAATATATGCATTTAATTATTGCATAACTTTACACTTAACCACAAACACACAGACACACACACATACACACACTCAAACACACACACACAAACGCGCACAGATAGATTTATCTGCACAGAAGCGTATATTTTCACTTTTATAGGAAAACAAACACAACAACAAAACATGATTATAAAATTACAGTATGTTCCCATTCCCTTTTGTTTATTGGGATTCTTCAGAACAAAAACCCAAATAGCCAATGGCTCATGAAATATTCAAGGAATTCAGGCAAACTTGCTTATGATGTATTATTTTTTCTCCCCCCACCCCCCAACCANAGGGTCGGATGCTGTGGCATATGGCCGCTGCTTGTAGCCTGATAAGTGTTAGTGCTCGTGTGTGTGGTCGTGGGGCAGGGTCGGTGTACAAGGAGGGTACAGATACTGTACTTCTTTCATTTGTTACCATTGTTTGTAAGGGGGGACAATGCATTGTGCAAAAACAAGAGATAACACGCCAAACTGCCCAAACAATGGCGGCCAGAAAGAGAATTTTTTAAAAAATGCTCGCAAAGCTATGGCCGCGGTAATACTAGAATTTTTCATGTATAGTTGGAGGAGGAAAAATGCATTCGTGGAACGCATTTTAAAAGAATCCTAATTAGTGCTACCCCCCCCCCTTCCAATTTTCCCCATAGGTTTGCACTTTCTGTCGTAATTTTTAACATAGAGGATAAACAACTTCAAAATCTATCAAATTAATTTTTGAAAAATACCGACAAAAATAGTAGTCTATGCACCTAACACGTTCGTGGTATTTATTTTTAAAAAGAGCTGATTTAAAGGGTATGACGAGAATTTTTTAGTGGTTTGTGAGTGGGTGTTTATAATTTATAGACGTTCTGGCAAAAAAAAAAAAAAAAAAAGGAAAGATCAACTTTGGAATGAAAGTCTGTGTAGATTGATTAAACTGGCGCTTATTTTTTTTTATATTTTTTTTATATAATGAAAATGGCTTGCGAGTACTTGCGACATATGTAAAACCGTCCGTAAACTTTAAAATAAACTTGATTTTGTCGTTTTACTCTCCGTAATTTCATTTCAAAATCATTTCCTTTAGGGAACATCCAATTTAAGTAACTTCCTTGAAACAACTATAATTTGAACAAATTACCGTACTTATTTTTTGTAACAATAGTAGAAAACCAAATTTAAAAAAAAAACATCAACAACAACAAAAACCTATTATTATTATGATTATCATTATTATTTTACAAATACTTAAATATATTAACACCCATTCCCTTACCCCTGCAGGGATGGTGTGCTCATTTAAAGGAGAAAAAACAACAATAGTCTATAAATAACGTATAGGAAAAAAAAAGTTTAGATCCATATCTTGCCCACAATATAGGTATGTCCTATTAGATCGTCAAATAAAAGTATGTGTTGGGGATGGGATGGTGGGTTGTAGTGGTAGCAATACTCTGATGCGGCCACTATGAGATTTGTGACGTGAGGCCCCATGTTTCTAAACCAGATCGATCGGGACCTAAGTTTTGTTGTTTCAATTCGACAGGCCAGGAGGGAAATAGTTGAGCTGATGGGTTTGATAAAAAACAACAACCATAACAACACGTGACTGACGTGAATCACGAAACAAATTCTGTTTTCCATCAGCGCCTGCTTATTTCTGTTTTAAGCTGAAAGGAAATCTGTCAGCAACCATTAAATTAACTTAGTTAAAATTTAAGACAATCAATCCTGTTGAACAAAATGAAATGTGTGAAGAGGTGGTTAACTTGTTATCTTTGTACTCCATCACCTTCCACAACTGCAATGTATCTTTGATCTATATTGTTGAGATAAGTTTCTCCGATTAGGTGGAGGGAGGGTGCAACAAATACACTTAAAACTGGAATACGTATGTAAACAAAATCAAAATACAATATTAGATGAAAGTTAATTTTCACCCCCCTTCCCCCATATTTGATGCATCCAGTTATTACTTGCTGGTCAGATCAAGAGAAACATGAAGAAATTTTATCATCATGTCCGGCAACTGGTCATCTTTCAATCGCCAGCAAATTTATTAACTACACACTGTTAGTGCATCCATGGGTCGGTGCTCCAAATGTTGTGCTCCGTCCCTGAGCTCCAGGAGTTAGTGCTCCATCCCTGAGCTCCCAGAGTTAGTGCTCCGTCTCTGAGCTCCCAGAGTTAGTGCTCCGTCTCTGAGCTCCCAGAGTTAGTGCTCCGTCTCTGAGCTCCCAGAGTTAGTGCACCGTCCCTGAGCTCCCAGAGTTAGTGCTCCGTCCCTGAGCTCCCAGAGTTAGTGCTCCGTCTCTGAGCTCCCATGGTTGGTGTAACCAGAGTTGGCGCTGCCAAAGAAAGCCCTCTTCACTTTTATTAAATACGTGTGTGTTGTAAAATACATACGGATGTAAGTATGGTAACTTACACAAGCTTTTGCGGCTTGTGCGCCTTTATTTGAACTTAGTTTGAGAACCACTCAAGTAGTAAACAAAATATACCATTCTGAATGTTAGTGTTGGCGGTCGGCTGGCCTGGGATTATGTATTACGTGAGAGTGTTTAATTACACGCGGCGGTGAAGAGGGTAGGGGTCGCTGTGCGTGAATTAGTCACTCTAAATATAAGTCTCTTGTTGCCTGCGGTTTCAGTTTACAAGTCCATAGTACTTTATTATACAGGTGTTAGTTAACTGGCGATGTAGAGTTAGTCTGTATTGGGTCACTTGCTGGGCTTTGAGAAGAGGAGAGCTGATATACACCATCCTAATTAGTTACCCGGATCATCTCCAAGGTTCTCTCTAACTCTAAGGTTATTTGATCCTTGTGCAAAAGTAAAAAAAATTAAAACCTCCTGTGCAAAGTTGCACAGCATTCATTTTTTGTGCAATATTTTACAAAATTTATTGCTCGGTAATTCAAAACTGCTGTGCGGCGTCGATCAGATGCGCAGCAGCGCAACCATGCAGCTAAAAGGAAACATTGATCATCTCATTGTTGAACAAGCCACAGGGCTTATGCTTTGAGAAGCACTGGTCTGCGGGAATATATATCACATATCTCAGATTCCTTGTGACAGGGACCGGGCATTAACCACAAAGGTCCGGCAACTCAACACCAGTGGGTGGGGGGTAGATGGGAGGGGAATGCATCAAATGTTGTCAACAGACTGACTGCTCTATGCAGCTGAGACTTGTCGATGGAGCGATTGGATTTTGTAAGGCACCGCGGGCGAGGTGGAGAGGATTGGTTGGTTGGTTTTTGGTTGGGATTAGGGTGTGAAGTATTAATTACCGAGACAATGGCAGAGGCAGAGCGGCGGTGTTGGGTAGCCTTATTTAGACCGAGATAGTTTGTTGCTCTTTAATCAGCGGGGCTTAAGTACAGAAGTTATTTATTTATCTTTTCTGAGGCTTTCTCTCTACTCGCAAATCCAACTTGTTCTTAGATGGCTATGTTTGCACAGCTTATATTTTAATGTTGGGCGTTGAGATTTCCACGTACTCTCATCGCTACGCTCAAATTACCGTGGCAAATAGCGACTGCATCGCTGAGTTTAGAGGTGCATAGGAGAGCTCAGATCTATACATTAAAAACGTTATAAAGAAATATTAGCTTTTATCCGAGATTATAAAAAGTAGATGATTGAAAGAAAATAGTTCCAGTTTATCCAACAATCAAAAGCGTCATTCTAATACTTAAGTTAGAAAATATTGTTATAGACATAGATCTATATCGTATAGATTCTATTGACGCAGAAAAAAATAACTATGATTCATAGAAATTATAATGACCAGAATACAATTTTTGGCCTTTAAGAAATTCAATTATTAGAAGAACTTTGTGTCAATGAGTTTGAAAATAAATCAATAAGAATAACTCTGGGAAGCAGTGGGTCGAACAAAAAATATTGGAGATGTCTCTGGGCCTCATATGTTGTCAAAGGTAGACGAAATTTTGGGATGGGGGAAGGGGGAGCGCATTAATTGTCTCGCCCCGGGCTCTGGCAGCCAACTGTATGAACTGGGACAGAAATAAGGTCAGAATATCCCACGCGATCATGGTAATTTAGAGCCAGCATTAATGTTTGATAGTTCCCTACATAGAGTGGTATCATTATGTGTCATGGATCTTGGTCTTTATGTTAATAAACACTTTCGGTCTTTCTCACTCACTAAATCACACTCAAATGCTGCCTGTATAACTTACTTGCTCTCTCTCTCTCTCTCTCTCTCTCTCTCTCTCTCTCTCTCTCTCTCTCCCCCCTTGAAACACCAACAACGGGAGTCTTCTTTTCAAACCTTTTCACACTCAAAGCACTTTCCTTTGATCACCCGCGAGTCCGAGGATTTCAAAATGTCGCGAAAAACGTTTCTTTTAGGGCTGTTATCGATTAAATTAAATTTAATCGTTAACTTTTGAAGAATTACCGATTAATTAATCGATAATTTTGTGAAGCTAAAAATAAAGATGTATGACGTCATTAAAATGAAAATCTCAAGACAAGTAATAAAAAGAGGCAATGGAATTTTTTTTTTATTGAGTTATTTTTAAAACATATTTAGCAATAATAATGAGTTAAATAACACGTTAAAGTTTAGGAACTTGGATGAAAATTTCAAATTAATTTTAAAATATACAAGGAATAAAACTATATAGAAATTGTTTGATGATTAACAAAAACATAAAGATCATCTTTTTATCCCACGTGTTCAAAAGTTATGATTTTTTCTAAGACCTCATAATCATCTTTTTCACTACGCTGTTTTCCTTCGCATTTTGTGCCCTTTTAAGAAATTTTAAAAAATGCCCATAACATAAGTATTTTATTTAATTTAATTTTAAAATACAATATTGTTAGGAGATATATTTAAATATAAGCAGTTCAATATAATGTCAGTGAATTTAAATTTTGTTATTAATTAAAAACAATGCTGTTTTTGTGTTGTTTTTTTTGTATCATTGTCCTTATAAAACAGGTTATTTTTAAGTTTACACTTTTAGAGTATGTTTTTTAAATGTAGCCGTTTGTACTTTTAAAAAATAAACTATTATTAATAATTAATTATTTATTAAGAAATCTGGAAAAAAAATTAATTAAAAATAGTTCTTTAATTTTAATCACTATTTTATCGATTAAAATAATTTTAATCGATAAAAAACATTTACCGATTAATCGAGAAATTAATCGGTAATTTCCGCAGCCCTAGTTTCTTTCACTTTGATATAGATCTACTCTCAGCAACACATCTGCTTATTAAAGAGACCTTAGTAATAATAATTACGGCTGGTACTGATTAAAAAATTGTGTTCCATTAAAAAACTGAAAAAAATCAATTTATTTCCGATTAATTATATATTTATAACGCATAATATATAGATCCCGTTAAGTTGCGATTCATTATTACGTGAAATCAGTTAAATCGTGGTAATTTCCTGGCTCGGAATGGTTCAAAATTTTGCTCCTTTAAAAAGATATCTGATATATGAGAACGAGAACTAAAATTGTGCGAATGACTGAGCAACTGGTTCTCCCATAACACTTCCCACGTTTCTCCTTCATCTCCCCACCAATGTTCCTTTAAGCTGAGGTGCTGCACGGCCGCGCAGATATTTTATCGACGCCGCGCAGCTGTTTGGAATTAAAACCAGCGCATATTGTAAAATTAAAAGCCAAAATGGATGTTGTGCAACTTTGCACACGAGTTGTTGGTTTTTTTTAAATATGTTTTGTTACTTTGCCAAAGGACCACCGAACGTTAAAAGGAACATTGCTCCCCATCTCTGTCGCGACTAAAATAATAAATTATAATTTTAATTTTCATTACATACCATAGATTAACTGAATGTATCGACTCGCTAGTGGCGACACCTCCTCCGCCCTTCACCCCACCCCCCTCCCAACCGAGAGAGACTCGTTATGACGTAATTCATTACGCATTTTGGATTCAGCCAAAACACCCTGGGGCACACTACCGAGGACCAACGTTGGTTGTTAGATACTTAGGTCTTCAAAATACCACCTGAGCGGCGTAAGGGAGATGATGACCTAAGATATCGGGATACCAGGATTTAATTTTTTAATTAAAAAAAAATTATTATTATTATTTTAAAGNCCCCCCCATCTGCTTTCTTGGCTAACACATTAGGCCACCGGGCATGATGTGGTTCTGTCAAATCAGCTATCAAAAGATTAGATTGATGAGTCAGCGATGTCCAAGGCTCTATATGTATGTGGGTGTGAGAGAGAAATTCCTGTTCCTCTTATGGTGTGTCGAACATGACCTATAGTAAAGGAGGGAGGGAGGGAGGGAGGGTTTGTGCAAAGTTGTGGGAGGGGGGAGAGATTGCGGTGAAATATTATGTTATGCCTGTGTCAAGCAACGAAAACATGTGATCCACTCAGAGCTCATCTGAGATATACCTACCGTTGTATTTACTGGTTGGATGTCACATTTTCACCCGCGGAGTAAACAAGACAACAACAACAACATAACTCTAAGGGTGACAGAAGACAATGAAACGTCAACGTGTTGTACTGTAGAGCTTGAAATGGAGGCGGGAGGGGGCATAGTGAGAGGGTAATTTGAAACGCTGCGGTAAAAAAAAAGGGGGGGGGGAAGAATGTGTCAAATAAGGTAGCCGACCACCACTAATAGACTGCGTGCAAAAAAAATGGTGAGGCGTTGGAGAAACTAATTACGACAATTACTGAAACAAGAGACAGGCCACAGGCCACATAGTCAAACTCACAATCTTACAATCAACATGTCCGATCTCTTGTGTAATATGATCGACCATTTACCATCCAGTGGCATACATAGGGTTGGTGCCAGCCGGGATTAGAATTGGGCTCTTACTTTTACCTTTTAGGAGAAAACAAAGCGTGGGGATGTCGGTAAAAATGCCGTCCACCTTTTTATAATAATAAGGCTATCTGCCCCGTGGAAACCCCCTCTACTTGACGTGAATCTATTGGCGATGCTTTTTTTTCCAAATAACATCCAAATTAAAGTCATTAAAACAAAACTTGAAATTTTAATTTACTCATGATCTTATATGTGAAGCTTTGGTTCATTAAAATAATAGCGTTCATTGCAAAGATTTTTTTTAAAGAGTAAGTAAAATAATATAGAAACTTGAATCCTAACAGCTTATTTGAGTCATAGACAGAAAGACACGTCGGAGTTTCGGTCTACTATAAAAGTTTAGACACAACAAATTTATCACTAACAACCTAAAGGTAAATTTGCTATTACCTCGGGGGGAGGGGAAGAGTGGAAGGCTACAACTTTTCGTTGAAAAATAAATACATTTTTTTAGGGCTGCGGAAATTACCGATTAATTTCTCGATTAATCGGTAAAATATTTTATCGATTAAAATTATTTTAATCGATAAAATAGCATTTAAAATTAAAGAAAATATTTTCAACAATTTTTTCGATTTATTAATAAATAATTAATTATTAATAATATTGTTTTTTGCGTACAAACTTCTCCATTAAAAAAAAAAGATTTTTCAAGTGAAAATTTTCAAATAAGCAGTTTTTGTACGGAGAAAGATATTTTAAAAATAAATATTGTTTTTACTTAATAAAAAATAACTACATTTAAATTTATTGAGATTCAATTGAACTACTTATATTTTAACATATCTCCTGCAAATGTTATTTTTTTTTTTTATTAAATACTTATGTAATGGGCATTTGTATGAAATTTTCAGTTTAATGACGTCTTAAATCTTATTTTCAGCTTTAATCAAAATTATCGATTAATTAATCGGTAATTTTTCAAAAGTTAACGATTAAAATTAATTTAATCGATAACAGCCCTAATTTTTTTACAACCTTTAACCCCAAAAATGGATTCACCGTTTTCAATTCAAATGTGAAAAGAACGTGCTTTTTTTAGAGCCGTGTTTGGTTTTAGCTTTGAACTGTGACACGGCTTTGCGTCATACGCTAAGATTATATGATTCGGCCAACACAGGTATCCATATCTTCTCACTTCTAACCATACACAGGTTATCTTCGATATCTTTTAGCCAAACGCAGGTATCTAAAGCATCTAACGAAATATGGGTATCTCTATATTCAAACAAACTTAGTCTGAATCACCAGCCCCCCCCCCAAACACACACAAAAAGGGGGAGGGATCCTATAATAATAATCATCATGATTAAAATATAGTAAAAATAATATAAATATATGGATAAATTAAAAGTTATATTTAAAAAAAACAAAAAAACCCAACAAACTTTACTCAAATGATAATAAACAAAGTTTGTTGTTTTTTGTTTCGTTGCGCAAAATTTTAGCTGAAAATTCATTCTTGGTGATTTCCCTCCGGCTTCTCTAATTTGAATGGCATTGATCCCTTTCCGTGACTTTCTGTGACAATGACGTTCAACTATAAGTGCATCCGTTCCAGAGATTAACTTTTAAAACCCACCCTAATGTGAGGGAAAATAAGTATGTGACAACAGCTTACATTTCGGATTTTAACACTTTGCATCTAGTAAAAAATTCTTGTCTCTCAATATAAAATTTTATTGTTATGTCAGCAGATTTACAACATCGAGTTTTGGTGGGTGTTGGGTTCAAATGCGGTATGTAAAAGGTTGGGGGGGGGGATATCTCTACTGTGATGAGATCTCTGTTGAATTGAGGTCGCAACAAAGTAAACATACCCCTTTACAATGTTGTGTTATTATTACCACTGAAACTGGGGCGTCTAACCTTTGACTTCTATATTCTATGTGACATACCCAGGAGTGAAGCAAGCTGAGACGCTAGCTGACATTACTGCTGCCCGCCAGTTGATATTAAACCACGAGCCAGTCCACACACGAATATATTCATGTATTCATGATATAAGCGCATGCATTAAGCCAGTTAGAAATTATTAACAATAGAAAGGCTTTGAAAGTGAAGTGGTCATATCCGGCTTAGCCGTATGCGGGTTTTCTCTTAAGTAAGTCTCTTAATACTTTTTTTAAAAAAATCATTTGTACCCAACTTGAGAGTACGTGCGCGTAAATTATAGTACAGTCTTAAAATAGTGGTGTCAGAAAGCACTCAATTGGCCCCCGTATCCGCGTGCTACGCATGTTTGCTTTGAAGAAATTCAAATATCGGTAACAGTACGCACACACGACGACTACTGTATTTCTCTCTCTCTACTCTATCTATGATACTCGCGGTGTACCGCTATGACGTGGTCGACTGTCGCAGTACTCTAGCCCTACTTGTTTGCTCAAGTCGTGGAACTACGCTTCACTCATCGCGTGCCGCCGAAGCCGCGTCGCTTTGAACCACTGGAAATTGTAACTCTACTTGGTCCACAGCGTTGTGTTCAGTACAGCTCGCAGTTAATCTGGATAGCGAATGTGCTGCATGCCGTATCTATTGTTGACTGTATCTACCACTTTTGTTTGAAAAGGAGTATACCTGGCACGCATTTCAAGGTATGCTCTTCTGTTAAGAAGTAATTTTCAAAAAAAATATTTTTTTTCACCTTGGTGTGTTAATGGTTAACATGACTTCAATCGTCAACAGACCATCAGTTATTAACTTAAGAATGTAGAGGGTGTTTCCTGGTTTTCCCTATAACTTATATAACGGATCAATACTGTTGAATAAGCCTAACAGGTTTATTATATGTGACATACGCGTTCGTGCCATGTTTCACAAGCTGAGCTAGCTTTGAATGGAATACCTAACAGACTAAGTCGTCTTAGTCTAATGAATATGCAGGAAAGTGAATTAGCGTAGTCTTAGTATTAGAATTGGATACTGGATTGGGCCTGGCAGAACTAATTTAGGAAAATATTTCAGGGTCTGTCGACACATCAAAAGTTTGAGTCAGTGACGTCACTAGGGGTGTGCGGTGGGGGCGAGCCGCTCCGGTGACGCTATCACGGGATGACACCAACATGAAAAATTCTGTATATTCCCGTCATTTTGCACTGGAAGACTCGGAGAAGTTTTATGGGTTAAGTCGTGAGGTGTGACACCATGAGATACCGACACTGGGGACACCAACACTAGTAACGCCTCTGGTTTGAGTAGGTATATATATTATAGTAAGGCATTGAACTATGCCTTACTTTCAACCAAAAAAGGGTCATCTTAATCCTTAAACAATTGATTGATTGTATTTTTGAGCATTGTTTTATGGAAAATCGGGAAATGCTTATAAAATATAGGCTATAGTCATAGTCTTAGACTTAGACAGTAACACTATTTTCGCTGATAAGCCTAATGAATAGCCTATTGGCCTATATTATATAATAATATATAACATCGCCTTTTCCTACATTATTGATCGAAGTCTTCGAAGTCGAATGTTTAGATATCGATTTCAGACTCGTTTTCGTTGGAAGATGGTAGTCATCAAAATTCCAACTGGGTTTTCCCGAACTAACAAAATAATTTACAACGTAGTGGTTAGTTTCAAAGAAGATATTACTGACAGGGAATAGTTTTTGCAGTGCGGACATTCGGATGTGAACATATTTTTTCCATATACTTTAATATTCAAATCAGTGTTCCAATTATTTACTTGAGCACTGTTCAATCAGTCGAAACAATTTTGGTTGTGGAATTGCAGGTTAGTATAAGAGATTGTATTAGCTATAAATCTCAAAAAGTATCTTTTACTTCAAAATCAGTCCAGAAGATTTTTTAAAAGCATTTTGAAAATTAATACCAAACACCGCCTTTAATTAGAATTTCGCTTAATGCAGAATAGACACAATTCTTAATGAAAATTTGTATGCATGATGATTCATACCTAACGACATGTTACATGGGACGATTTTATCTTTCTGTCCCGTTCCACTCCCCACCCCTTTCTAACATCGTAGCAAAAAGGTTCACTCACGTTATAGAAACTTAATACTACACTTGTATCGATTTGTTTCCCCCCCCCCCCCCCTCCGCCCAAACCTATTCCTTGGTTTGTGACACTTACAAATTTT
>MUZC01004546.1:768451-804152 GCA_002072015.1 Radix auricularia | reverse complement strand
TGTGTTCACTTGTCTTTGTGTTCACTTGTCTGTGTGTTCACATGTCAACTGTTCGGTTGTCTTGTGTTCAGTTGTCTAGTGTTCAGTTGTCTTGTGTTCACTTGTCCGGTCACCCCTTAATTCTTATGTCAAGGTTTGTACCCCATTTTTCCAACCCCTATGTCCCCCATTTTTGTTTCAACCTCTAACAAACAACCGCAAGAATTTCTACCAACAATTTCTTTTGGAAATGCGCACCACTCTATGTTTTTATAGTGCTAAGGAACGTTGCTTATTGCGTTGCAGTAAAAACTGGTTAATGGTGCGCGGGAATCGGTATTATTCGGTATGAATGTCTTCACGACTACACCTACGCTTCGTTTATTTGTTTGGATATCAGACTCAGTTCGGTATCAGTTACAGAACAATGCATGTGTATCGGCGCGCCAGCTATCTTTTTATTGTGCTTGTTTGTGAAAAATGTTCAAGGTTTTCATAACTATGATACGCAGACCAACAAAAGGCAACTTTTGGGTTTTATCTACTTTCCTCGGACTTTGTTGTTGTGCAGGTTTCCTTCCCACCCACGCATGTCGTCTATTATGTGGGTCATGGATTGCTGAACGCGTCAGACCAGTTATGTGAAATGTTGTTGCAGAAGGATTCCGGATTAATTCACCAGCATCCAGTTTTTATTTAATTTACATATATAAATACACTACACATAGATATATATTATAAGAAGAAGAACCCCGTTTAACATTGGATCTAAACGGAACTACTTTAGAGATATTATAATTGGTGCCATATTTAGGTGGAGTCAATCTTCTCTAAATTAAGCTGCCCGGCCATCTGACAGAATTAGCAGTTTAGAATTACCGCACAGCAAATTCTGTAAAATATTACAGTTGTGCAACTTTGCACACGAGATTTTTTTTTACTTTGCACGTCTCTAATTCCACACACCAGTCAGTGGGTGTTAATCGTAATGTGAATTTCAAGGCTATCAAGGCGTTAGACTGATTTGGGTCGTCAACAAGATTCAGTTGTCGCTAAGGTTTGGTTCACATAAAGGTTTGACATGGCTAGTACGGTTGCGTTGCTTAATACATTAATACCACCCCCCCCCCCCCACACACACACACTGTTTCTGATCTCTTCATTGTATTTACCTCATGCAGTTTTGAAAATATTATACCTCCTTGTATGAGCGGTTTACCAGTGTGCGGAGTCGAAATTTGAAAGGAGTTGGAGTACTCAACCAAAGTGTATTCGTTTTTTTACTAAATAATTCTGTATAGCTTGGGGGCGTCCATAAAGTACGTCATGCTATTTTTGACCAATTTTAACTCCCCCCTCTCTCTGTCACAAATCTTGGACCCCCTCCCCCTAAAGTGCGTCACACTTTCGAACGAAAAATTAAAATAATATAAAACACGTCACACATGGCCGGACACCCCACCCCCGTCACACTTTCTTACAACCTCTCCCCCATCTAAAGCGTGACGTAATTTATGGACGGCCCCTTGGTAAATTTTAGACAGCAACTATGAGGTAATTATAAACCTAATACAAACTTGCAGTAGAAAAAGAATGTTCCTGTGGCTATGCTCGTGTAAGAGGTAGGATTTGAAAACGTTTAATCTATCTGTTTAATAAATAACTTAATTAGAATCTTAAATGTATATATTACAGCCAAAAACCTTCCAAAAAACAAGAAGAAGAAGAAAAAAAGCAAATCACAATTACAAAAAAAAAAATTGTGCCCCATAACCTCGTGGTCGTAAGGGGTTCTAATGTTTCCATTAGAACATTCTCCGGCTTGGTAGACCTCGCGGCGCCCATCTCCTCGCCTTGACAGCGGGGGGGGGGGGACTTTTTAGCTATAGTTATTCGTCAATATTTGTATTGTGGCTACTACGTGGCTAGATCCCACGCCCCTCAGCTTGTGAGGCAAGCGCACTATTAACTTCGCCATCACAAATGAAACGCATTTAAATCCCACAAAATATTTTTTAAAATATCAAAATGCTACTGGGTTTCTTATTCAGAATCCATGCAGGCTAAATGAAATTGTTGGCAATCTTATCGCTAAATGACCTTGTAGTTGCTGGTCACCTTCTTGCTCAACGACCTTGGCTGTTGACTTCTTTTCCGATGACCTTGGCTGTTGACTTCTTGCCCAATGACCTTGAATGTCTACTTCTTACTGACTTTATCGGTCACCTCCTCAATGACAACCTCTAGTATCATCCTTGCTACATGAGCTTGTCGGTAACCTTCTCTACACAATGCCTTTTTCGATTAACTTCTCTTTGTTGAGTTTTAACATTCAATGATTGACTCCAGTTTTCACGTCAACTTGATCGCACGACCCGACCCTAGAATTACTTTTTTAGGACTTAATATAGTTTATTTTATAAAAAAAAGATATAAGTTGTTTAAAATGTGTGAAACAATCAAAACCATCAACTGCGCCCTTTGTTTATTGGAATTCAAATGCCGAACAGGATCACACACACACCACACAAAACGTGTTACGTCAACTCCAACTTTAAAACCAACAGTCGCCAAATGACGTACAATGTATTCAGTTTTTTTTTTATTATTTTTTTTTTTTAACTCTTCTTGATTTTAGGGCTGGAAACGATTAATTTCAACTTAATCGTTAACTTTTGAAAAATTAATGATTAATTTCATGAATTGATAGTTAATTTCGATTAAAGTCAAGGGAAGTTATAAAAAGAGGCAATGGACATGTTTTTATTGAGTTATTTCCCCTGTCTCCTAAACATCGTAAAATAAAATTTCGAACTTTTTAAACAGACATACTCTGTGGTATTATGTTCCTCAGCGATACAGATCCTGTGATCTGAGCTTACTACTATATTGTTTTTAATTATTTGTTTAATAAATATAAAAAATATATATATTTTCTTAAATTTTGATCGAATTTTTATCGAACACGGGGCTACACTCAACGTTAGTTGGGCGATGCGTTCAGTTAGGACAGTGATGGCGAACCTATGGCAAGAGTGCCACAGTCGGCACGTAGAGCCTCTTCAGCCGGCACGCGACTAAAATATTACTTCCTAAATCAAACCATCCCAGCCAAACCACCAGCCCCATTTTCGGGTTTCATGATGACGTGTTCGCACATCGCTATATAAATAGGTGGGTTTTGGTTGAAGTTTGAGCATGCGGCCCCAAAAATGGTTCGTCATCACTGAGTTAGAACTAAACACACTCTGTGTATTGAATACAATGTAGTAATGGGCGGATTCAGAACAGATGACGTCGCTATGACGTCAGGAGTGGTGCCAAAGACGCTGTCCACCCTGGGCTCCACTTTTTTTAAAAAAAAAAAAAAAAAAAATATATAGTGGTGTCATTTTCGGTTATTAGTAACTGTTCTAGTAGATCTTAGTTGACCTAACGCGTCACATTGCACGGTCATGAGCAATTTTCCCTTTAAGCTGCAGGGCTGCGCAGGAATCTGAATCACGCCTCGCAGCAGTTTATAATTGCCGCGCATCAAATTTTGTAAAATTTTGCACACAGAAAATGGATGCAACTATGTTTACTAATTTATTAATTTTTTTACTTTGCACATAGACGAACTAACCTTCGAGGAAACATTGGTCACGAGGTGTCTAAGTGTGTCTATCTGTAAATGAGAAACAATACATTGTTGTATCTGATTGTTTTAGACAACTGCTAAAACACTAATGCCATAACTATTCAATGTATATCCTCGGTTGGCATGTTCGTGAACTTTCACAGACACACCAGGTTTGGGTTTACTGCTTTGGTCAAGTGAGCCCCAGTCCTGATAACTGACGTATGTTTTGATCCTGGGCGACCGCAGAAATCTTTGTTGGGAGTTGTGGGGGGAGGGGGGGGGAGGGAGCAACATTTTTTGTTTATTAGACGTGGTTTGCCACGATCGCTTGTGGAAAAAGGGGAAAGGGGGGAGGAGCTAATTTCGAGGCTAGCAGTACGTGCCCAAGCGCAATTAGTCGGTCTGGTCTGGCCCGCAGTGTTTTGGGTAATTTTGTATAAATGATATGACTATCTTTAGCTACATTGGATGCCATTATTGAAGCTATCTTTCAAAGTTCATTAATTATTATTTAGAAAAATAATTTATGTCTTGAGGATACGTAACAAATTTGAATGCAGAAAAATAGTATAATATTAGTTAAAGGTATTTTGACCACTGTCAGCAAAACACGGGGAGGGGGGCACTTGCTCCCACATCGGGAAGCCCATTATAACTATCCACGTAAGAAGTATAGCATAGATCTTAATTTGGTCTTGATGTTATTATTGTCTTTTTGTTGCAATTACCATAGATGGCAACGCACGAGTAGGACCCATTGTTATTGGAGGATGAATATCTATCTACATTGTCATTGTTTCCCTTTAATGCCGACCTTAAAATAAAATAATCAAGCACTAAAACTTTCCCGATGACTTCGTTTGCTATATTTAAGATTAGTTCTTGCATTAGTGTTTGTTCTTGCATACGGAATAAGAAAGGGTTTTTTATCCTTATGTCAACTTATGTCTATCTGAGGGTTGTATTAATTTATCTTTGTATTGAATTTATAAATTAGAATTAAATTATTTATGTACAATTACTACTTTACTCTTGGTTCTTCTATCCTCTGGTGTTTTAAGGTTTAATGATTAAACCAATGGTGTTACTCTTGTCAACTTGAATATACTCAAGTAATGAATCCGGCAGCTCTCTTTTGAATTTGATCTAGTTTATCAATATTTTCTTTGGTGGATGGGTCCCATACAGAAGATGCATATTATAGTACAGGTTTCACCAATGTGAGGTTACACTTTAGTTTTATATCATATATCTCTATCACATTTGTAAAAGTTCCTTTTTATGGAGCCTAAGTTTTTGTTTGATTTTTTAATATTTGATTTTATAATAACTTAACTGACATGGGGATTCCATGATAGTTTTTCATCTATTATTTCTCTTAAATATTTTGCATCTTTAGTTTGGGTTCTTTCTTTTCCATGAATGAATTATTTTGAATTTATTTGTTTCTTTTTCTTTGTTACTCTTAACAGTTGACACTTTTCTGAGTTTTATTATCACTTGACTGAGTTAAATTATTCGTTGATTAAACTCGTGCCATTTCATTGTAGCCCTTCTAGAAGGAAATGAAAATTATTATATAATAAAATCTTTAAATTTAACAAAACAACTCCTGATTCCTTCTAAATAATTGTAAGGGAGATGGGGTGGGTGGGTTGCGCTTCTTTCGATTTCATGGGCTAAGGGGTGGGGAGCGGGGTGAGAGGTTTGGGGGGGGGGCGGCGAGTGTCAACATTCAGCACACTCTTTCACGGGCAACAATCTTTAGTTACACACCGGAGCCGAAGCTGCGTGGCGGGGTCCCCCGGTACTATAGCTCTCAGGTGTGGTCACGTGACCCACTTCAATGTTTCCGTTCTTTATTAGTTCAATGAGATGAAACAGAAAGAAAGAAAGGAAAATAACATGAAGGGGGTGGTTATAAGGCGGTTGTCGCACGTTGGAATCGATGTTGGCCATCTTAATCTTAACTCACCATCAATTATTCATTATGTATGCCACTCAACAATACATACAATTACTGTACTAGCTGTTAGCGCAAGTGGGGCGAGGGGGGGGGAAGACGCCAATCGTGTTAATAATTTCACTCAATTAAACTTTTTAAACATGTATTTTTGTTTAAAATAAAAGAAGATAAAATAAACTTCTGTACTGTTAACGTTTGAGTTTGATGACGCTGTACTAAGCTGTGAGGGCTTATTTTGCTATACTGGATGTAGATGTAGGCTATAACATAACAAGACAAGCCCTCACTTGGAACCCCCATGGCAAGAGAAAAAGAGGTCGACCCAGAGAGACTCGCAGACTTGGAGAAGAGAACTGGAGGCTGTCACCTAAAACGAGTAGGCATAGCTGAGGACAGTTGGAGAGACTGTCGTAGGACCGGGATGCCTGGGGCGCCTTTGTGGCCTCTGCCCCAGATGGGACGACAGGCGATGATGAAGTCTATGATACTATGCTGTAAGACATTGGTGGCCACCTTTCTAAGGCCTCGTGCCCAAAATTCAAACCAAAACCCACACTCCGATGAAACTAGAAAATGGTGGTTCGTTTTATCTGGAGGTAAATTTTTAGTCGCGTGCCGGCTGATGAGGCTCCAACTGTGGCACGCGTGCTATAGGTTCACCTTAACTGCTGTAAGACATACACTGAACTACTAGCAACAGACGCTCTCCTTTTTGTTGTCGTCCTTGTGCAGTCCCAAATTAAAGGTATCAGTTAACCCTCCCCTCACCCCTCCTTTTTCTTTTGAGCAGACGACACAGGTAAACAATGTTCGCTTCCGTTTGGCGGGGAACACACTATAAAGGGGTTTGATTCCTTTCTTCTGGTACCCCACTCACCCCCCCCCCCCCCCCAACACTTCTAACAAGCCTTTGTTTGTCTTCTACCCCTTGGCAAGTATTTTTGAAATACTTAACGAACACAGTCTACAGTCTACAGCGTCGACGAAAACGAACGGCAAAGACCTGGTTGCGCGTGGAAGTCGATTCAATCTTCTGTCACTAGTGTTACTTCAGTCCATTGTCATCGTCAGACTCTCCCGCGCGCCGCTTCAATGAGCACCGCGCAACAAGTGGGATCTTCCATATAATCCTGAACAAATGGACTCCTCCACACAACCCTGAGCAAATGGACTATTCCATCCAACCACTGTTTCTTATTCCCATGCTGTGCAGGGGAGAGCGCCAGTGGCGGATTTAGCTATAGGGCAGGGGGGGGGGCGGGTCGCCCCCCCCCGCGCACCTGTTCGGTCTAAAATGGCGCCCCCCTTAAGACGCCCTTAATGAACACTTAAAAGGTGTAACTAGGGCAGAAAAAAAGATTGTTAAACACGAAACTTTTAATCAATCACTAAACTGCAATACGACAATATTGTCTTGCTAAATATCGAATTTCAAAACTGCAATATCTGGTTTGGTCAGTCAGGAGCGTTGCTAAGTGGAAAAGAATAGAGAAGCATTGAAACGAATGTTAGGCGTGACATTGTTTTAGCAAAACAAATGACACAGAAAACAATCTTGCTTTATTGATGGTAGTTGTAGAAATACTGGAAATTTTCGTTAAATGTTAAGTTTATTAGCCAACTATGATTTCACTTTAAACAGTCATCTAAAGTTTAAAAAGAAAAATGAAACTTATTTAAGTAATGATGTGCAAATTCATTTAATTCAATCATTTGCACCTGAATTATCAGCAGCAATTGATAATTAAGTTAAGTCTTCACATTTCTTTTCTTTAATTATTGATTCAACCATTAGTTAATATATCTAAAATTGATCAGATGTCAATTTACGTTCAGTTTTAAAATTAAGAAATGTTGGGGAAAGATTTATAGGCTTGTATACTTTGATAAACAGAAATGCTGTAAACCTGCATTTGCTTAGAAGATTCTAACGGAACTACACATTACAAAAGCGAAACATTGACATCACAATCTGTGGAGGAAAGGCATACGATGGCGCATCTGTGATGTCTGGCATTAAGAGTGGACTTCAAACTTTCACCCAATGTTGTCCCCATGTTTTGAATTTGGTCACTATCGAAGCAATTTCTGTACACAGTAATGTACAGTTGTTTTTTTGGTTCAGCTGAAAGGTTGTATGCATTCTTTACGTCTAGTTTACAACGTCTATATACTCTTAAAAAAGATCATAAATGCCAATTTGAATTAACAGTAAAAACTCAGAAATGACTTTCTGATACAAGATTGTCAAGCCATAAGCTTGCAGTCGATGCAGTTGTTGGATCATTCTCTGGTATTCTAGCCACTCTAGAAGATATTAATTCAGGGAAATCAACATAACATAGAGGAAGTGTCGGAAGTCAGAGCAGAAGCTGTGGGACTATCTGTTTTAATAACAAAATATTCTTTTGTTTTTTCTGGTGCTATTTGTACAAAAGCTGGTTGATATTTTCGTGTTACCAAACCACTTGTAGCGCAAGAGTATTGACATTGCAATTGCAAAACGATTGATCAATATTGGAAGAAATAAGTTTGTTGAAAAGAGAAGCGATCAAGCTTTTTAAAATTCTAAAAGTAGATGTCTAATCATCTATTAACGAAAATTGTTCCAAACTAGATGTTAAAAACAAAATTTAAAGAAACTCAAATTTGCAAAAACTAAAAGTATGGCAGGTGAACTTAGTAGAGATGAAAGGGCTGATGATCCAACTACTAGTTTTAAATCTGAATCATACTTCACTATCTTGGATACACTACTAAAATAAATAGATGATCGATTTAATGACTTTAGAGGCACAGCTATTTATTTCTATTGTATTGATCCATCAAAAATGTTGGAAGAAAATAAAGATTCTCTTTGAAGTTGATGCAAAATTTACAAACATATAAACCCCGAAGAAGCAATCGTTGAATAGTATACATTCAAAGATTTGTATGCATCACAACGTCCATCAAAACGTCTATCTTAACGTCCATCACAACATTCATCACAACGTCCATCACTATCTACAACTAGTGAGCTACAACTTAAAGACTTTCTACCATTCTTGTTTGAAAAATAAATGGCATCAGGTCTCCCTAATTTGTCAATACTCTATACAAATTTACTTGAATCTTCTTGGTAGCAATGATTGAATATCATCAAAATAATTTGCGCTAAAAAAATGAAAGACGAACGCAATAATTTCAAATGAACATGAGAACTTTGACTTTGAATCAACGATGAATCATTTAGGTTCACGTAGAAAGGAATTTAAATAAGGCTCAGGGCTCTATACAAATTCGCATAAACTAAGTTTCTTTCTTAGATTAAAAAAATATACTATTGAAATAAATATACGTCACTATTTTGAAAACATATCTGTTTAAATTGTTTCTTCTGTTTGTCTTGTTCGATGATTTGGAAAATTTACTAAATTAGTAGGCTCATAATTATTATTTCTAGGGCTGCAGAAATTAATGATTAATTTCTCGAGTAATAATTAAAAATGTTTAAAGATTAAATTATTTTTAACGATTAATTGACACATCACTTACAAATAATTGGAAGTAAAAAAAAAAAGCGTCTATAAACTTTTTTTAAAAAATGGCGCCTGATAAATAATGAATTTCCTGAAGATGACATGTACATTTTGGTTTTAAAATATTGACTGACGAGAATGTTCAAAATGTCGATAAAGTTTGCCTACTTATCAAACCAAATGAAAAGCGTATGAAGCTAATGGCAGTAATGGCGTTTGACTTAGAGACAGAAATGACGACAGCTATTCTGATGAATTACTGCGTTATAAAATGGAGATGAATGTTCTTGAATCCATTAATCCAGTACAATGGTGGAAAGTTAATGAACACCAATATCTGATAATGTCATTCCTTGCCAAGACCGTTTTGAGCATACCAGTTACGTCAGTTCCATGTCAATGATTGTTCAGTTCTGCTGGTTATATTGTCAATTAGACCCGCTCATCACTTGAACCATTTAATGTCAACACACTTTTGCGTAGTTGGTGAAAAGTTGATATATAAAGGAGACATTCCAGTGTTATTTAGATTTTTATCAGAACTTTAAATAAGTGTTAATTATGACATCATAAATTAATTTTTTTTGGCTTTAATCGAAATTAACGATTAATTAATCGTTAATTTTTCAAAAGTTAACAATTAAATTTAAATTAATCGTTAACAGCCCTAGTATTTACCCTAAAATCTGTTTTTAGTAAAATTTTCGGCGCCCCCCTGAAATTCTCCTGCCCCCCCCCACGCAGACAAAGCTAAATCCGCCACTGGAGAGCGCTACCTCTCGACCACCACGTTCCATGATGATGATCACTGGTACGAGTTGTTTAGAACAAATTGTTGCTCCCTACACACACAAAATACACCGATTACGACTCCACCAGGAGACAGACTTTTATACATTTTAAAATTTAAAGACACATTTTACGTTTAATTGAAACATTTGAAAAAGTATAAACCGTTGGTTAACATACGAACAGAGTCGTGCCGACTAGTTTAAACAATTTTAAGCATGCATTTTATATATTTTCCCAGCTAGACCATATTTAGTCTCCGTCAGCAAAGAAAAAGGTAAACAAAAGATGCTTTTTAAAAAAAAAAAATCGAAAAGGGCATAAAGTAACATATAAATATAAGATAAGAAACATTAACCCATTGCAAGAGATCGGAGCTATTAACTCTTTAAAACCCTCTCCGCGGACGCCAGGAGGGCTGCATAGTCAAGCGCTCGGCGAATGTTATTTGCCACTGCTGCTCAAAAGTTGGATATTATTTATCAATTAGCCCCCTGGTTGAGACAACAGGAGCGTAGGCTAGGCCCCGAAAAGAAGGTTTCTTCAAACTTACACACCAGCGGAGGTTCCCAGCAGAGCTTTGAAAAGCATGTTGGAACTTAACCACTGCTGGTGAATTAACCACAACAAAGGTAGCGCCAATTACGCACACAACACCGCCAGACGGTAGGCGGTTATCAGGGATCGGGGTGGGGTTTTGTTGTTTTCATTTGAGTGACATTGTGGAGTTGTTGGATTAGGATGACGGTAATTTAGGTGTCAAACATTCGGAGGTATGACATCTATGGCGGATTATGGGGGGGGGGGGGGGGCTGAACGGGCTAAAGCTACGGGCACCCGACGGTTTAGGGGCCCCCAAACTTTTGATATTTTATAATAAAAGTGTACAAATGTTTGCACGAACCCTTGGAAATATAATAAATAAAATAAATTAATAAATATTATCTCTACAACTGGATATAGTTGCCTCCCTTAGAGAACATAGTTTAAATCATTGTTTATATTTTTTAAAATTTCTCCGTTGTGACGAGCTCCGCTGGCCGTGTGGAGAGAGTAATGGCTTGTGATGCCAGTGGTACCAGGTTATATTCCCAGCAGTGGAATTAAAAGTTTTTGTTTTCACACTGAATTATAACATACCGGCGAACACTTCAAACAGATACTTCTTCGTGTTCTTTTTTTTTTTTTCATTATTAATATTTAGTTACAGTCTTATATTAGCTGTTAACAATCATTTTAAGGGACGCTGGCTGGATAGGGCCCCCGTTTGATTGCAGCCCGGGGCCCCGTGCAGTCTTAATCCGCCCCTTTATGACATAAATAATAGATGTAGTTGTTCACACCTGTGGTGTCACTAGTAATTACGCCTGACTAATCTGAAACTACGATGAAAATGGGAAGCGTTCGACATAAAGTGGGGTTGGAGGGGGTGGAGTGTAAACATTGTCGTTGGGAAGGTTTGTAGTTAGTGCCACACATCGTTCTTTTTAAGGTTCATTGGTACGTGTGCAAATTAACAAACTCGCATGCAAAGCTTTCATCTGTGGGAACATTTTTTAAAACACCTCAAGCATAAATACTATTCCGCCCCCCCCCCCCCCGTGTCAAAATTTGATGCTCAGTAATTGTAAATTGCTGCCTGACTTCGGTCAGATATCTACAGCGACCGCGCAGCCTAAAGAACACATTGAATCCACCCCCTCCCTGCCCCTCGCCTATAACGCTAATCTGTTTTTGTAAATCACCACTTCCCGTTTCCTATCAACAAAAATCTTTGGTTTACCGAACATGTAAGCCAAGGGATATGATTAAAAAAAAAAAAAACTTCGGAAAGGAAGTGTAAGGTTAAAGTAGAGAGTCCATTAAATGGAAGATAATAATAAAACACTCGTCGGTAATGACTCGCACCGAACGAGCGAGTCAGTGAATAATCGAATGAATTTCGCTACAGTGGCGTAGCTAGAGCTTTTGCCGCCCGGGGCGGTCTTTAATATGCCGCCCTTTTAGGGGCCGCCCATAAATGACGTCACGCACCGTTCTTTTTTTTTCTTTTTTTTTTTTTGTTTTTGGGGGGGGGGGGAGGCAACACACATATTACGTCATTCAAAACGCGCAACTTTAAATAAAAGTTCCACTTAAATATGTTATTACCGACAATGAAGTTTTACGTGATTTCACGCGTGTTACGATATTAGAGTGCAGCCTTACACTAAAAACATATTTAAATGACAAAATTTTTTTATTTTAAACACCCTCGTTTTCAAATAGAAAATACCGTTTGTGTTTGGGGGGGGGGGGTCTTTGTGACGTCACATTGAGAAAGGGGTCTAAGTTTTCGTTTCATGACGCCGTGTGATGAGGGGGCAGGGGGTGAAAAATCCGACGAAATCACCTGACGTCATTTATGAACGGCCCCTTAAGTCAATCATATGATGGTTTTTATAAATTCATAAACTTGAATAAATAATTGTAATTGAAACAAAGTACATTGTAAAAGGTGGGGAACAATTTTACCATTGCATTCTCTATTTATGTAAGCAGTAAAAAAAGATTCCACATAAGATGATTTACCTATAATTAAAACATTATAAAAAATACAAAATAATTGTTTTGAAGGCCACAAGAAAGTTATAAGGGTGGCTACCCCCCCCCCCCAACAAAAGATATTCCAAAATTTTACACCCAAAAACATTAACAATTAATATGCTTTTACTTTTTGTTTATAAATAGATCAATATGATTTTTTAAATAAAAAATGAAATTGTATACATCAGTATATAAACATTTATTATCTCTAAATTTACTTACTTATTTAACGTTCATAGTAGAAAAATCATGTATTATCTAAATATATATATATATATTATTTGTAATATCTTGATCTATGGAATTATTGCATTTTGTAGTCTTTACTCACTTATTGTCGAGCGAATATAATTTTTTTTATCAANCCCCCGTTTTTTAAAAACATAATGTCTCTTCTTGTAGTGTAGGTACAACCAGGACTGGTCTTAGGCTCCTGCAACCTATGCGGTCGCAGAGGGCCCCGCGCTTTCATAGGCCCAACCTATCTTAGTTTTTACTTAATTTCCTTATTAATACCTTATCCCTCTCCAAACTGGGGCACTCGCAATCCTTTTCGCATACTAAGCTGCATAGGGTCCCGTAATAGCTAAGACAGGCCTCGTGTACTGCCATAAAAACCTGTATCCTTTCTTTTTTAATCTCGAACAATTCTTTATCAATGGAAATAAAGAAATTTATTTGATATTCAAATTCTTCATTTAGTAGGCTAGATGGTATTATACACAAATATTTTCTTGCAAGGACATGTAACTCATCACCGCGTTGTTTTATTTTCTTTTATAATTATATCTATTGATAAAAACATTTCTCGTCGTACTTCTTGCTCTAGAGATAGAAACACGTCTTCTGAATTTTCCCCACTCATATTTTTCCCATTCTAACTGGTTGTTCATTGAATACCTCCAACTCTTTGTAACAGCTTTCTGTATTAGAACAAATCTTTGTTCCATGAAATGGGTTTGCATATAGTTTGCATTAATTTAAAAAAGACGGGTTCCAATAAATTGAGATATCATAGAAAAGAAAAAGATTGCATTGAACTGAATAAAATTCCGGCATCCGATTTCGTTTTACTAGATACTTCATTCGTCAATTTTCCAAACACTCTTGAAATTTTCAAGTATGTATTTTTCGGAATTATTTGTGTTATTGTAGTGTTTAACGAAAAAATGAATAACCATTCATTTTCAATGAAAAACACAAGCTATAGGTGCAACTTTAATGCAATAAAATCAAAGTAAATTAAATTTTTAATAAGTTACCTTACAATAATTTCATGAAATCTGAAACAGTAATATATATCCATGTAATTTACTACTTGGAAGTTAAACACAATATTCGAACCACCATGTCATGTAGGTACTTGTTAGCGCATCATTCTGCGAATGTCGAAATTCCACGCTAAAACTGTCGTGGTGATATTAATAGTAGATCTACATATTTTCGAACCAGCGGTGATGTGTTGCTGTTTTTTGTGCAGTTTTCTTATAAAAGCGCCATCTGTGACGTATACAGCTTAATTTTCCAAACAAATCGTTACCTTTTTTGAGTGATTTTAAATTTTTAAACGGTTTTGCGTTAGTTAAAAAAACACTATGTAATAAAACAAATGTTGCACGAATCCATTAATTAAAACTCAGAATTAAGATTCTTTTTGTCTCACCATGGTTAAAAAAAGAAAAGGGGCAGTTTCTTGAAATGACTTTAATATTTAATTTACCCACAAACGCCGCCCTTTTAATGAGTGCCGCCCGGGGCGGACCGCCCCCACCGCCCCCCCCCCTAGCTACGCCACTGTTTCGCTATAACAATTATGCGATTATTTATCTTTTATTTTATTTGATTTATGTTAATGAGTGGACAATGTGTAATCGCGTGCGCGGCTCTGCGTTTGATTGTGTTACGTAACATGAAAAACTGCCCCGAATAGACGCTAACGCTAAAACTGTTGTTGTCTCGTCGATCACCCTTTGGACCCTGGCACGTCGTGTTCCAATGTAAACACGTACAGTGGCACGCAGAGCCCAATCAGCCCTCACGCAACTAAAATACTACTTCTTTTAACCAGCTAAGCCTAACTCCCATTTCCGTGTTTCATGTGAGTGTTGGCTCATTGCTATATAAATATGTGGGGGTTTGTGCACGCGACCCCAAAAAGGTTCGCACCACTGAGTCCACAGCCCTAGACTATCCGCCGTATATCACCGCGACTTAACTTACACGCTCATAACCTATTTTTTCCCACTTCCAAATTATCAATCATCAAGTGTTGTTTTCCTGATAAAGCCAGTGTTAACTTATTGGCATTTGGTATTAAGATACTGTCGGGTCAAATTAAGGCTGCCCCCGTTATTCAGGCCATGAACTCTGCCCCCGTTGGGTGATTAATTTGTACGCTACTTATATATTGACTGGACCATCGTGTGTGTATGTTTGGATGCTCGATACTTTGTTGATACTGCTTCTAGTAGTAAATCTATGGAACTTTTACATTATAGAATTTAGCCAGAGCATTTTCTATATTTTATTTAATCGACCCGTTGGGTGATTAATTTGTACGCTACTTATATATTGACTGGACCATCGTATGTGTATGTTTCGATGCTCGATACTTTGTTGATAATGCTTCTAGTAGTAGATCTATGGAACTGTTACATTATATAATTTAGCCAGAGCATTTTCTCTATTTTATTTAATCGAGTCATTAAAGGGTCAGTTGTGTGTGTGTGTGGGGGGGGGGGGGCGTAGGTTGAGTTGAGCGATATTTTGGGTGATATGCCTTATAACTTCATGGCTGAAATCTATTAATGGAAACATCAATTATTCAGTTGAACCAATTTCATAAGAAAATTGTAGTCAAATAAACGTTAAATCAACATTAATTTTTGCGAGCTAAATGGAGTTGACCAAGACTTTACGACTTTGTTATTATTTATTTTGTTTAGAAAAAACTTCGCATTTTCACTCATGCATAGTAAATAGGCCTAGTTATGAATGAAAATATATTTTACGAAATCATTGTCTGACCATGGTCGCGTTACTAAATGAGACATAAAGTTTTCTGGCCTGAAATATGACAAGTCATATACCGCTAAAAGAAAAGAATTCAACCAGAGACGTGACTTCCAAGCAAAAATTTTGTCCTAGTTACTAGTAGAGTGCAGACGTGCTTAATAGTGTGGTTACTAGAGCGTTTCTGAGAGTAAGTCCAGCGTTCGGTAACAACAAGAAAAGAAGAAAAAAAATGAGCTTGTGTACTATTAGAATCTAGATCATTTTCACTGATTTGCTAAAAAGGCTCCTCTGTGTTTTTAGTAGGTGAAGGCTAATAAAGGGCTGCTAATTAAAAAAAAAAGTATCTAATAAGTAATAAGATGAGGTGCAAGAATAACGCTTGAGACTTGTTAAACGGGGTTGGGCGGGCGGGGGGAGGGAGAGAGTCAAAGGAACAATTTAAATATTCTCTGAGGATCATAAAAATAAAAGGGCATTCACAGGGTGATTAAAGTTTTTACACAATGTGTTAAAATACTATTATACGAAAAAATACATGTAAATCTCGCAGAATAATTGTTTTCAATGCATTGTACTTATTTTTAGATTCGCACACTTTAAAGTTTTCGAACTGAAATTTACCTCGAGAAAACCAGCCAACCAAAGGAAGCCCACGCTCTGACGTCAGTTCAAAATTTATACAGTCGCCGGTAGTGTGTTCTGTGTTCAGCCAGGACGACAACGATAAACGGGAAATTACAAACACGAAATGGAGAGGACAGTTATATCACTCCTTTTTGGAGCTGTTATTTGTTTTGGTGAGTAGTTTAAACCTGTACTGCTCTATAACTTAAATTGCACCCGATCAGGTAACGGATCTTGATTTAATTCGCACCTGTCACCTGTTGAATAAAAAGAACAAGGGAAAAAAGAAAAGAAACGCCAACAGGTGTGCCTGTGAGCACTTTGACTGATCAGGGCCAGGCATTTGGTTTTACTTTTACTTGTTCACAATTTATTTATTATACTATACGTATTCTAATAACATTATTAACATTTACTGTCGATGTTTGCACCAAATCATTTTTTTAATATGAAATTATGAAAATATCACTGTCACTGTTATATAAATATAATACTTAGTAACTTAGTAAAATTACTATAATTATTATTATAATTAATAAAATATTTATTAGGTACTATTATTAATTTTTAATCATTGCTGAATTCTGTACTGTAGTCTGTAAATGCTTTGTTACACACTTTCACTTATTTGTATCAGTACTATCAGTATCAGTAGACAGGGCCTAGGCCTAGGCCAAGTAATTGTAATTTATTTGTAATAGACTAGTAATTATAATAAAATTGCAATAGTAGTAATAAAAAGAATTAGTCCTTTAAAGTTTAAGAATTATAGTTATAGTACTAATGAGTAATAGTAATGAGCTACTGTCACTGATTTTTACATTTGTCAAATTATTTGTATGAATTGTATGTAGCATTATTTTAAATAAGTACAGATTACTTTGTCAATTAAACAAAATTAGATTAGATGAATTGATTAGTCATTATCAGTGCCAACAATGGCTGCCAATGCTAATTCATGGTGTGGCTCAAAAAACTAAGTTAAAAAAGGTCAGCACTCTATACCAACAGAATGGGGAATTCTTGTTGTTACCGTTGCTGTTAACCAGGAAAGTTGCAAGTGGACACTGACTTTGTCAAAAAGTGAAAGTTTAAATAAATTTATCTAATACTTCCTTTTAGGCCTTGTGGTGTTAAGATTAAGATGGATTTTGATGATTAATTACATATTTTATGGATGGGCGTTGATTTTATAGAAAAAAAAGAGTTAAATTTTGCTTAATCTTAAGTTGTAGCCTTGTAGCATTCTCAAGCAAATATCCAATTGTCATTTAGCTTTCCCCTTTTTGTGGTTTTGCACCTTCTCTTGTTGAAAAAGTAAAGAAATTTGCTTATGTGTACATTTATAGTTACTACTACCCTTTAAAAAAATATAATAAGAAGTTTTAGGTTTTTCTTTATCAATTGAAAGCATCTTGTCATTAACCAATTATACAATTTATAACCTTTTCCTTTTTTTTAGCAACTGTGGAGAGTGAATCACTGTCAGTTAAATTTGGAAACAAAGGTCCAATTCTTGCAAGAATTGATTCAAAATTGGAATTTAACTGCTCAATAAACAAAGATGGATTTTATGTATTGAAGACAAATGCTCAAATTATTAAAGTGCATAATGGAGAGGAAGTAGTTCTTAGCAAGGCTGGAAATCTTGAAGATGGATTTCCTGTGTATTATAGTGCTGACATCGATCCAAAAACTGATGAAACAATTATGTTTTTAAATATACTCAAAGGTATTGTTAGTAACAGATTCTATTGTTAAACTTAAGATCATTTGAAAGATCACTTAGAGAAGACATTGTGCAAAATTTTAATTATATGAAAATATAATGTTTAATAAATACTTCTTGAAGATCATTAATATTTCATGTATTTTAAAATGCTCTTTATATAATCTTGTAAATGTATACATTATTTTCATAATTTCAGTTAGAGATGAAGATGATGGGTACCTCGTGTGTCGTGTTGAACATCACACCCTGGGAGAAAAAGAAGAGGATAAAATTGAAATTATAGTTCAAAGTATGTTTTGAGCAAAGCAAATAGAATTAATTAATTTAAATACAGCAGAGTGGTTCAATGTTTTGTTCTAGGCTTTCTTTACCAGATATTGTGTTTGAAAAAACAAACATGGCACTTCATAATACTTCAAATATAGAGAGAATAAGTAGCTGAAGAAAGAAGTGTAATTAGTGGAAAATAGGTAATCCTGGTATGAGTTACCTGTCAGGACGTAACAAAACATCCAATGTTTCAGCAAAGATCACATTCAATGTTTTGTTCCGTCTGGTCAGGCTAACTCATACCCTTTTCACCTGTTTTCCATTTACTAAATAATAAGCATGATTGCAGTCTCGCCCCCATTCAGCAGTCTCACCCCCCCCCCCCATTTTGTAATTAGTGGGTATACCAGGATTCATAGTTTTACCTTAAAAATTAAGATACGCTTCGCACATTTATTTGTTTCAATCACTGGTGAATTACTCAACTTTTCTTTGTTTTGAATTTAAAAAATAATAAACCTTTTGCAGATCTTTTTTAAAAAAATTGGACAGGAAATATAAACAAGGGAGTTAAATTTAAATGTATGTCAATAAACTGATTTTTCTGGTTAAATTATTTTTTCTTTTTCTTTGAAAACCTTCACGTAGGACCCATTGATTCATTGAAATTAAAAATCAATGACAAGGTTTTTACAAACAGTATGGTGGAGCCCTTTGAGTTAGACTCTGGTACACATGACTTCAGCTGCATTTCAGAAGGCAGTAATCCTGCAGTCACTGATATTCAAATATTTTTACATGGAAAGAAGGTTAGCCATGAGGACCCAGTCTCAGAACTTATTTCGGGAGATCTAAGGAAGTACAGGTACAATAAATTAACTAATTAGTAAATATATCGCAGGAAAAGAAAAATGCTTAAGCAGTTTTGCTGAACGTTTAGTTCATGGTTTATCAGAATAGTATTGATATTTTGTTTTGCACGTAATCCAAATTGCCTCGATGATTTGTCTGTATTTTAAAAATAAACATGCATTCCCTTCTTTGAAATTGTATTTCCTGTAAAGCAAACTGTATATCTCAACAGAACAACAATTAGTACCCGGTTAGATATAGCATCATCCCAAACAGGTGAAGATTTGGAGTGCACTGCAAAGTCAAGCCTCAATGACTCTTTCACCATAAAGTTTCCCATAAGTGTCAGAGTGTGTAAGTATTGTGGACTGTAAAATAGTTTTACGCCAGTGGCCTTTAAGAAGTTTTACTCAATTTTAGAAAAGGTTCTTTGAATTAAAATAAATTAAGAGTTTTGGCAAATGTGATAGTCTGCTAATAGTAATAATTATTTGATACATTAGAAATAGATGCCAGTAAACATACAGACATCACATTTGTTATTGTATTAATTTTATCACTAGCTTAATCTTTTTCTTTTAGATGAACCAGAAATACTTTGCAATGACTCCTATGCTAAACTTGGGCAGATGAATCATATTATCATGTGTACTGTTAATCACCAAGATAGTAAACTCAAGCTCTTCAAATATTATATTAATAATGAAGAAGTTCGAGCTGGTCAACAGTCTAGTGATTTCAATGATGTTACAAAAGAGGTAGGCCCAAAATTGAAAATGAAAAGTTCAACAAGCTAATCAGCACTGCAGGTTTTTTAAAAAAAGAATTTAAACAATTTTCAAACATCAGTTTTTGTCTTTTATATTTATTTGTGGTCATCTTACCTGTCTTATCAATTTAAAAAAAAAAAAAAAGATTGTTTTCTAGCAGAAATGTTACTTACACAATTAAAATTTAAGTCTCTGTCAAATGTTTTAACTTGAGAAGAGGCTAGGCTTACTACTATGTGGTGTAAATATGGTAATTTAAATTTGTTATGTAGATTTATCAATGGAAATAGCTGTATTATATAGGGTATATTTGTGCTGATACAAAAATTGTTCCATTTTTAAAGAGTAGCTCTGTTAGACTTGATATTATTTTAGAATTATTTATCATTTGTCTTATCATTTTTCCCTGTCTTCATCAGGATGTTTCACCAGGCCAAACCGTTGTCAAGCTAAGATTAAACAAAGTGACGGAGGATTCTTTTGATGATACATATCAACTTGTCTTAGAGCATCAAGATGGGCATATAAGCAGGAAATTCATCTCATTGCACCAGACTGCAGGTAAACTTTTAAAGTGCAAACTATTGTGTTGTTGTTTTTTAAAATTCAGGAACATTTACATAATTATTTATGCATTTTGCCATTCATAGCAATGAAAACATAATTCAAGAAAGGTACATTTGTGGTAAATAATGTTGTGGTTGTGTTAGCATTTTAAATAAACACCTGATTGCAAACTGAGATCTTCTACTTAAAATCAAATTGCCCTAATAACATGTATAAGGGTATTTGGTTATCCTCCTGATAGCATTTTTAAGGTTATATTGATCCTCATCAAGGAGGTGCAAATTCTCAAGAAGCGATTTTTATTTCAACAAATGGCTAACATGTTTTGGGTAATTTTTATCTCTACAGATAATAACTTAGCAGCTCACAATAGAGGTATTCAATTGTGTTGATCTTTAGTTTATACATTTTTTAATAGTTTGATAAAAAATTTGGGAAGCAGGAATAACAAGTCAGATCAAGATTTTATAGATCATAACAAGAAGAAAGACAAATGACACATCAGACGGTACACACAAAAAACACCATTTAGTTTAAATTTGCATGCTTGATTTCCCTCCCCCTTAAGTTCCGATGGTGGAGGAGTTCATATTGCATGTCACTAACAATAGTTGTTTTGACTTAAGTTTACATTGAGTTTTGTTTTGTTATCGTCAGACATTGAACAGAACATATTCTCTCTGTTGAGCTTTTTGTTACTGTGAAAGCTGACTAAAATTGAAAATTATGATCTAAAAATATTTTAAAATAATTATTAGTGAGAATATGGATGTTACCAAAGTACAATATTTACAAAATACAGTCAGACCTCTCTTAGTGGAACTCAAAAAAGACCAGAAAAAAAATGGCTTATTAGAGTAAAGTTTTCAAGTTAGGGAAATAGCGTAATAGGCCAGTGTCGATATTGAGTAATTTGAAGGGGGGGGGGGGGAACTGCCATCCTGAGAAGAAAAAGCTTGACAGGAAAGAGAGGCAGTGCCTGTTATTTCATATGAAAGAGAACGAACTTGGTTTTGGCATACTGACACCCTTGAGAAAGCCCCTCCCCCCACACTTTACTCATTTACTCCCTCCACGTGGGATGGGGGCAGTAAGACTTTTCTTTTTAAAAGGCATGCTGATTGGTTACCCTTCTTCCAGCCACTCCCTTTTCTTGTCCATGTCAATTTTTGGTTTTAAAATAGATGTTAACATGGCTCTACAGCAGTGCTTCTCAAACTTTTTAGTGTGGTGGACCGGCAGAAAATTATTCCATGACACCACAGACTGGTGCACTATTTTATCATTATTTTTTTTTATTTGTTTCATGTTATCAGCTTGAAAAAATGTCATTCTGAAAGGTTTGTATTATTGGTTGCAAATGTGATATTATAATTTAATTTTTCTTTCCTTTCTTGATTACTTCTGTGGACTGGCTGCAGTCCGTGGACCACCATTTTGAGAAACACTGCTTTAAAGAACACATGTTCTGAAAGGTCTCCCCAGAAAAATAGCCCAAATGCCTTGGAAAATTCAACTTAGGGATGTTGGAAGCCACAAAATCTTCCAGTTAAGGAGATCTAAAATATATTAGTCTCTTGGAATTAGGCCGGGACCAAACAATTGATTCGATTAAGGGAGGTCTTCAACTTAGCAATGTCCAATTGTATTTCCAATTTCTTAAAGTTAAATAACAGTTTTTTTCCATCAGTCATTTGTTTAGTTATAACTTTTTTCATTGCATGCTTTTCATTGCTCTTATGTGACAGCTAGTTTGAATCATACATTTTAAGTTAAAATACCATTGTCATTAATTAATATTTAACTACTATCCAATATGAATTGTTATAGGAATGGGACATCAAAGAGGTATTGTGTTAGACCATCTCTCCTTCATGTAGTTGAATAGTTTTATAATGCTGAAGACTAATCATATTGGTGTTAAATGCTCTCACCCCCCTTCCCCATTTCCAAGATTTTGATAATACTAATTTTTATGAGCCTCACACTTACCCAATGAATTTATAAAATTAACATTTTGAATTTCCTGTTTTTAAATTTATTTTTTCACCCTCTTTCCTGTATTGATAACAACTGTTTATGCTAGTGATTCTTATAGTGTCAATACATTCAGCTTTTTCACTTTTCTACCACTTGAATATTTAAAAAAAAGAATTACACAACAGATCCTTTGTTTTTAGTCTTGTCATCTTAAAAATGTTCAGCCACTTTCAGAAAACTACTCAAAGTTAATTTTTAAAATTATTTTCCTCCTTTCTTTTAACAAGTTTATATTTAATTGTTAAAGTTTATGGAAACCTGAACTAGGAATTAATACAGCAATGACTTGTTGATTGTAAAATTTTGTTTAATTAATCAAGATTATTCCTTTGTTATATCCTACAGGTATTTTTTTTTAAAAATATATAAAACAATTTAGCAGAGATTCTTAAATATAAATTTGTAGTATTCTAATAGACTGACACTTTTTATATTTGATGCCCTTCAACATTTTTTTAAATTTGTGTATTTCAAGTAGTTAAATTAAGTTGATTTTTTTTTATTTTATCCTTTAATGAAACCAAATCATATCATTTTTAAAAAAAATACATTGAGATTTTTTTTTATTTCCTGAGATCTTTGGCAATTACAATTACTCTTGAGTTCAATTCTCTTTTTAAAAATAATATTTCTTATCTTTTAAATGTTTTTTATTTTCATAAGTTAAAAAATCCCTTTATCTGATATCTAATTTATTTCAACTTGACTGTTTCACTTACATATTGTTTTATCCTTTGTAAGGTATTTTGTTCATTAGAGATATTTTTATACATAATTAAATTATATTCTGTAATAAAATTTAAAGAGGAAAACGAAAGTGAACAACTTTGTATGAATTAAAAAATGAAATACTTATAAACACATCCATTTTTTCTGCCTTTCATTTCAGGCGATGCTGATGAAGGCAACTCGAGCAAGTTTTTGTTTGCATCCTTGGCGACAGTTCTTCTCTGTGTTATCTCCGTGACTCTCTCATGGGCCTAGAACATTATTCTGATTAGATGGTGCTGGTGGTGATTTATTTTTAAAATTGAATGTGAAAGCATTGGGCATGACATCTTCTGACAAGCAGTTTTATTGCTAGGTTTTAGTTATTATAGAAATTTTTTTTATAATACCTCATATTGAGTCATTTTTCCTTAGTTTTTTTGTATTAAAGACCGCAATATGTTTTATTAAAACCAAAAAATTAACACTGATGCTAATTAAATTAATATTAATTTTTGATTTGATCTGAAAGTACATTTTTAAATTTAATTTTAAGGGCTGAACATTTGGCAGACAATAATAATATGGCAACAGCAGTCCTTTGATTGAAGTGTTTAATTAATTACTATGTACATAATTACATTCCAGAGTGCCCCCCTCTTTGCTCTCCTTAGGAATCAGTAAAAATAATTTTTAAGTCCTTCTTTGAAATAATTTTTATTTTTGGTGAATTTTGCAAGATCAAATATTGTTATGTTTGTAACTACTTGTTTTTTTGACACTATGCATCAATCTCATGTAAATTATGAATGACTGTAGATTATGATATGAATGAAATGTGTTTGAATGCTTTTGACAATTTTCTATATATGTCTATGCATTATCTTATTCATTAATAAGAATGCCATATATTTTTATTTGCTTTAACCAAAAACAAATTGGAATATTTCCAGCTGGTTCAAAATTAAACTGTTAAAGCATAGCTGTTTTTATTTTGGAATTAGTTGCAGTTATTAGTTCTATAGTGTTATAAATTGCTTATTCATGGATTGATATTTGAAGAAGTTAAATGTATTGAATGACTCTAATATTGCACTGAATGAAACATTTAGCGACACTTACATGTTCTGCCAGTTTTTTAAATTTAGACTATTAATTTCTTTTGTCAAATTTAATATTTAAATGTTGTTTATAATCACTTTGTGTCATTATGACTGCCAGAAAATTATGTAGTAAGCTTATTTTCAAAAAACTGAAATCGCATATTGTTTATGCTTTAGTACTAAACGCTTATGTGTGCTTATTTCCTCACACAGTGGTCTAGAAGGAAAGCAACACTTGAATGTTTATTTTAGAAAAAAAATTCTGAACATACTTTGAATCATGTTTCATCTAAGTTCCTTGATTAATGAAAAAGTTACTGTTTATCCTTAAAAGCTTGTTACTCATGGAAATATTTCCAAAATAAAGAAACTTATATTTTTTTATTGATCTATTATTAAATTAATGGACTAGTAAAGTGAATTCTCAAATATTAACGTAAAAAAAATAAAGGATGTATGAGTAAATTCAGATATCATTGAAAAATGCTTAATTAATACTGTTTTTCTTCTTTTGTTCTTCATGACATATATGTATTATAACTATTATGTATGTGGCAGATAATTGCAATGATCAAGTCAGTTAGTGTCTATGAATTGGAGTTTCTAGTTATACATTTTTAAGTTCCATTTTTAAAAAATTACAATTAAATATAAAAGTTGTCTTGAATTCTTAATTTCCTTATGCTGTGCTGTCATATTTTGTTAGAGTTTGGTCTATTGGATGTTACTGCACTCTCTAATATTTATAACATATGGCTTGCATTAATTTCTCCATCGTCAATTTACTGGTAAATAAATAAAGGAGCTGTCCATAAATGATGTCACGCGCCTGGGGGGGATGGAAGCATTTGTGACGATGGGAAAGGAGTGGGGGATTAAAAAATGTCACATCACAACAAGAAAAAAAGTGCAACTTTAAGTAAAGATAAACAAAAGATCATTGTGTTCGAAATATTCCATGTGAAATACTTTGAATATGAAGATGCTTGAGAAAATATCTGAACCCCCCAATCAGTTCAAACTATATGGACCTGAGCACCACAAACTTTTATAGTATCTTAGCAAATCATAATATAAATAACTCAATAGTTAGAATGAAACCTGCCACACAAACCCATAAAAAAATATAACAACACTAATAATAAACATATTCACAAAACGTTATTAATAAATTTCCAAAGCATAAAAAATAAAATTAGTGACTAAGAAGTACTAATCAAAACAAATGAACCAGACATAATTGTTGGTTCTGAAACCTGGTTAAGCCCCAACATTTATAACTCGGAAATTTTTAACAGTAACTACAATATCTTTAGAAAAGATAGGTCAGACAATTATGGAGGACTGCTTCTTGAAATAAAATCAACTATAATTGCTGAAGAAACTACACCACAACCAAATTTTAATATTAATAGTCTGGTTTTTTTTTTTTTTAATGATTACACTAAACTCAGCACCATTTAAATTGCGTCACGCTATTTTTTTTTACCATCTTTATCTTCCCCCTTCCCCCCCCCCCCCCAAGTACGTCACACTTTCGTTCAAAAATATATTTTTTATTAACAAAATAATCAAAATTTAACATAAAACACCGTGACATCACACATGGCCAGACACCCCCTCCCCCTGTCACACTTTCTTACACTCCCTCCCCCCTCTGGAGCCCTTAATTGGATGCAGCAATTACAGACCCTCCAATACAAACCTAGAGTATATGATAGATCTTTTCAGTTTTCAGCCAACTTGCATTCATAAAAAAATAATCATAAAAACACGGGGAGCTTAAATCTGCCGGATTAACTGTGCCATAGAACACCATCTAACAATTAAAGAAACTAACGAACACTTTCTATAAACCATCGACACCATAAACCTGGAACAACTAGATTTAAAAAATAATTTTAAAAAGCAACAAGGAAAAATAAAACAATCGATTTATTCTGAACAAATAGACCAGGATTAGTGATAGTCTGCGAAGTTATTCCTGGACTGCCAGACCATGATAGTCACTTGATAGTGTTAGGGTAACCAATACAATAAAAACCAAAAATATGTAAGTGTAAGAACCTAGAAGCTATGGCGGATTAAGGGGGGGGGGGGCTGAACGGGCTAAAGCCAGGGGCCCCCGACGGTTTGGGGGCCCCCAAACTTTTTATATTTTATAATAAAAGTGTACAAATGTTTGCACTGCCAGGTTAGCCGTACATCTGGCATGATGGCGTGTACGTGGTGGGAAAAAGGGTGCCACGCTGTGACGATACTATTGTGTTAGTCTGTCCTTTTCGGAAAAGTCCAGCCATTGTCAGTAGCGTAGCGAAGGGGGGGGGGCAAGGGGGGCAAATGCCCCGGGCTGCACTTTGCCAGGGGCGGCAAATTTCTGGTCGTTAATTAGTGTCTAACAAAAAAATGTATAAGAAAGTTGAGCTTTTTATCGAAATAAAAGAAAATAAATAAGAAATTAATAACAGAAATAGAAGTTGTATCCTAAGGCATGTGAACTTTTCAAACGTCAAAACTTCAAACTCCTTATTGGATATAAATTCTTCTAATACTAATGTTACTGTCCTGAAAAGTAGTATGATAATGTAACACTGAAGTAGTGGTAGCTTAAATTATTCTTAAAATTTGGCAGCCGCTCCTTTTGTAAAATCAAAACTTTGTCTACATAAAACATGAGCCAATAGAAAGCTTGGGGCGGCACAGTGTGTAAACGGAGGGGGCAGCTAATTTCTCATTAATTACCTTAATAAAATGAAAAGCGTTAAAATAGATTTTATTCAAATAAAATAGAGAGAAAAAAATCAAGAAAGTAAATGAACTATGCTTTATAACTATTATAAGTGAACATTTCAAATGCCAGAACTTTAAATTCCTTTATGAATCTTAAGTCTTCTGATACTAATGTTATTGAAGTGGGAAAACAAAGGGGTTGAATTAGTATAAGAATATAACAATATGGTTCTGGTATATATAATTGATTTAAGTTTGATTTTAACTTAAACTATTGGAAAAAAATTAGGCGTACTTAGATAGTTTATTCTACCAAAACATTATTATTTTATTTTAATGTTTTATTATTATTTTTATTTTAATTAAAACTTTGCACGCATTTATCCAAACGAAGCCACCCACGAACAGGTGCTCAACATTTCCAAAGCGTTTTTTTAAAAATTGGAAAGCATTAGAAATCAGATAAAAAAGAAATGACTAAGAACAATAAGTTGTGAAGGGAAAAAAAACACAAAGTGGCGGGGCGTTTTTTGTTAAAATTTTTGACATTATTAATGCCCGGCACAAGTAAATGTTTTTTTTTTGTCACAGAATGGAGAATACTTTTTGCAAATAAAATATTCCAGAACCAATGCATTTGCTTGCCAAGTATGATCGAGCACTCCCAGAACATTGTATGAAAAAAGGTTTTAAACAGTGTCATCTAAAATTCAAACTGAGCTCATAGCAATTTTAAGAGATGTATATCGCGAAAAATACTCACTTTTCAGGAACAAGATACCACATATTGTTCTATTTTATTCAATAGCTCTTCATATATTTCACATAATCACCAAACAATCCAGTTATGGGATATGTAATGAACGATTGAAAATTTTATAAAGTAGACATTGTAGAATCTTTAAAATATTTCATTGAAGTAAAAGTGAATCTGCTTACATTTCTGAAATGATTTTTAATAAATGAAGAACTTAAAATGATGGATTCCAAGGGATCTGTATGTGTTAATAGTTCTTCTTTATGGCTGGAAAGTATACATGCGTTTTAGAAAGATGCAATAACATAAACTCTCACTGTCAAATCTTGCTAAAAAAGTTCATTAAATCTAAACTGTTTACATGATAATCCAACTGAAACGAATTATCTATTTTAGTACTCTAGAACGCTGTTACATATTCTTATTCATGCCCATAACCGTTTTGAATATCTACTTACTTTACAAGCAAGGCTTCAAAGGTCTTAAAATAGCTTCTCTGAAATAAAAATAATGAAAAATTAATTACAAGCAATAAGGGTTACGCCAAAATTTTCTACTCTATTGCTAATTCAATTTTTGCTATTGAGCATGGCAAGGCTGAAAACATTATTACACAAAAGAAGGTGCCATTAGGAAATACAGAAAATTTTAATTTTATAAAAGTAATACAGATTTTTTTTTACCAATAAAATAAACATGTTAAGTCTCACTATCATTTTCATATAAAAAACAATTTTTACTTTACAGCGATAACATATTTTTTCGGAGGGGGGGGGGCGGCAAATTTTGGTTCTGCCCCGGGCGGCACATACGCACGCTACGCCGCTGGCCATTGTGACTAGTTTATATTATTCTGACACAGTTTTGCATTGTGAATACATGTGACCTGAACTAAAACTGGGGCACGGAAAACCGAGGCATAGTCAAAGCCAAGGTTCCGTCAAACGTGCCAACCAAGATGGTTAGAATATGATGATGGCATGGATGCACACAAATAAATCAAGACGTTGGGCTGAGAGTCTCAGATTTGTTCAATTTATGAAAAACTTTTTTTTCTTCACCAAAGCATTTATAAGTGGCCATATTTGGCTGCAAAACAAAAGTTGGGCTGAGTACCTCAAATACCCCCATATATGTGATTGATAATGTAGCTATGGTGGAAGCCCTTATTAAACGTCCAATAAGAAATGAAGGATGTTATAAATGCTGGGACTGCCTTTAGAACTGGAGATGCTGCCGTGCTGGTGGTGGAACCATCGGAAAGTTCAGACCGGTTGCCTGACTTTAAAAATGCGAAAAAGGTGTGTATAGTGTGTCAAAAAGAGTACAGTTTGTCCCTTTAGTGCGATTCCAGTGGCAAAGATCTGCATGCAATGTGTGGAACCTGCAGGGAATCAGATGAAGGATACAGATTTATTGTAAAAAAAACAAAAAAACTTGAAGGCTATGTTACAATAAACAAGAAATCAGGAAGACGAAAACAGCAGCTTAAGACAGTTTGCAAGGTAACGCTGTGAAGATGCTTAGAAATTCAGATGTCAAATTAAAACTAGTGAAAGTTGGAGATAACGTACACGGTCGTATAACAGGTGATGGCTGAGGTCACGGTGATCAAAGAAGGGTTCTTGCAGCTGTCATGAACATTAGGGATGGCTTCTACAAGCAGGAATAGAGCACGTTGTTCTCAAACAGCTGAATTCCAGAAGCGAGTTTTCCATTTTAAATTAGAAACTGCTCACACTAGAATCCGTGGGTACAGAAAAAACCTTATTACGAACCATCGCGTCTTTCCAATCACTGAAGGGTTGTCAGGTCGATGCAATTCCAATACTAAGCGCGCAACAAATGACTGCTAATGTATAAAGAGTAAACGATTATGTAATTTAAAATGTAATAAAAGTTCATCTGTTGTAATAAGTGACAACAGAAAGAAATGGGTTACTATATTTAATAAGTTTAACATAGTGACATTGGCCACTCCGCGAATTGGCCGATTTCGGGCTTTGGCCGCAATATGTATATACTCTACTAATTATACATCAATGGAAGTATGGAATAGACATAATCTACAAAAAAAAAGTGAATCTTTTTGACTTGACTGTCTTAAACATGTCAATCACGTTATCAAATTTAATATTACAATGTGTTTCTCTTTCAATGCTAAAGAGTGCAAGATCACCCAGACGTATTGTTCCATTGAAATTGAAGACAAAATAAGTTTCAGTTTTCTGAAAAAACCGATCCCGCTTGCAATTGAAACAGCAATTCATAGAAATATTTGCAGTGAAATACGCAGATTCTGAAATACGTGATCTTCTTAAAAAACAATAAAACCAAGAAGATACAAACTAGTTTCCGGTAGAACTTCAGTCCGGGTACTGATCCACATTTTGCAGTCTCTTATTTCTGTTTACAGTTCGTGACCATTGACGTCAGTGTCGAAGAAATTTCCAAAATCTCAGCAATTTTGACGAAGTGTTACGACATTTGTCTCAGCGAGAAGAGTTTTGACGTCCATCAAATATCCAATTTTGGTGTTTAGGTTTTTTAGACGTAAAAACCGTATTGATATCTCCTGCTGGAGTCTATCAATTACGCTGTTCATAGCACGTGCTATTTCTTCTCCCTAAGAAAGTTCTGCATCTCTTGCTAGTTCTCTAGGCTTCATTCAGTGTATAATCCTTCTGTCAACTTCAATCCCCCAAGTTGGGCATCTTGTTTGACATTGTCTACCTCAATCATCACGAATGTTGACAAGTTCTTGCTCCAGTTTCAAGGTCAGATGCTGCTTCCTTGAAATTCATCGTAGCATCCTGCAACCGTTTCTGGACACGATCAAATTCCAATTATGATGTTTGAGAAATGTAACAAAACTAGGAATTTAAAATGTAATATATACCTGCCTGCAAAGTTTTGCATTACTTCTGCATGGTGTCAGGCGTCATAAGCGCATTTTAAAATAATTTATCCAACAGCCCTTCCATTAATTAATCTAGTCTTTAAATAGCTTTAACAGATTCTGATCGTGCACTCCAAGTGTATCAGACTCGCTCTTTACTGTGATTGGCACAACTCTTTAAGTCTTCTCAACGAGTTTTTCAACGAGAGAAAAACAAATTTATATTTTCAACTATTAAAAAAAAAAAAAAAAAAAACAAAAAAAAACTGTGTTTGCAACTGGATCCTATTTAACTGAGTGTATTACTGGTAGAATGTCATTCTGTTAAGTTTCAGCTGTGGTTGTCTCAGTTGACGAACAATACTCTGTGATTTCTAGCACATATTCGCTGTTGAAGGCCAGATATATGTCCAGTCATTACAGCAGATATATGTCCAGTCATTACAGCAGATATATGTCCAGTCATAACATTTCGACCGACAGTCGGCTAGAAATATATTATCAGATTTCAGTTTGTCAACAATAACTCTTTCAAGGCTTGATGCATCTTGGAATGTATCTGAACAAAACCTAAAAAAAGATTCTTTGATGGTTAACTTTTTTAGTTTGAAAATCCACATCTACAAATCTGATGACTTGAGAAAGATGTTCCCGGTGAGCTAGATCGGGTACTTGTTTTTTCCTGATTTCATTAAAAGCTGCTGTAAGTAAGTGGATAAATTCATTTTAGTTTTCCGGTGATAAATAAATAATGAACCTGGAATTTCTCGGGCATGTTGTAGTTTTTTTTCTGACAGTGGATCCTACTGAGCAGAGCAACGAGTTTGATCACAGACAGAAAGTTGCCAACATTTTTACCCTCGTCCTTAAGCAGATGTTCCTCACGGCCACGCTGTGTCAAATTTGGTGCAACTATCAACTTAATAAAGATAATTATTCTTTTCAAATATCGCGCCAAATTTGTTCTCACAATTTTCCACTACCTGCAACTCACAGTTTAAAAAAAAAAAACCATCAGAAATAGAACATTATGGATATGTAGTCTGTTTATGAGTAGAATGCGCCCCTTAATGCTCTATTGGGGCGCCAAAATCATGCTTGGATACTGGTTTGAAATTGCAATCGTATTTAAGATAAATTAGTTTACTTAAAAAATAAAATTACATAATTAGTTTTAACACTCATTTTGGCGCCCCCTAACGGGGCGCCCGGGTACATATGTCACCCCCTGCATCCCCCTAGCTACGCCACTGGTAACAGCTGAACGCTGACTTAGAAGGAGAAAAATATGAGTGAGTAAAATTCAGAAGACGTGATTCTATCTTTAAATCAAGAAGTACAACAAGAAATATTTTTGTCCATAATATATGTAATTATAAAAGAAAATAAAAGAACACGCTAAGGAGTTACATGTCCTTGCAAGAAAATATTCGTTTAGAATACCATCTAGCCTACTAAATGAAGAATTTGAACATCAAATATATTTTTAAATTTAAATTGATAAATAATTGCTTGATATTGAAAGAGAAAGGATCCAGGTTTTTGCGGGGCCCTATGAAGCTTGGAATGGGAGAAGGATTGCGCTGGCTCAGTTTGGGTAGGGATAAGATATTAATAAGGATGATAAGTGAACATTAAGATAGGTGGGACCTATGAAAGCACGGTGCCCACTGCGACCGCATAGGTTTCATTAGCCTAAGACCAATCCTGGCTGTACTTAGCCTACATTACAAGAAGAGGTATTATGTTTAAAAAAAACCGGGGAAAATTTCCCCTTGATCTTTTAAAATAGGTATAGATTCAAGCGTATAGATTAGAAAATTCTTTACCCAACATAATAATTTGGGCAATAGTTTTTTTTCAATTGCTATCAGTGTATCTAGTTGTGAAAGGAGCTTTCCCAAACTGAAGTTGAAAAAAAAAATTCACTCCACAATAAGTGATTTAAGACTACAAAATCTTAAAATATTGTCCATAGACAAGATATTACAAATATTTTAATTTTGATAACATAATACACAATAATTCTACTATGAAAGTTAGGTAAGTAAGTAAATGTATAAATAATAAAAAAAATATGTTTACATACTGATGTAGTATACAATTTCTTTATTTATAAAACAATCATATATTATACATAAAAGAGCCCATTAATTGTTAATGTTTTGAGTCTAAATTTTGACGTAAAAAAGCAAACCATCATTAATTATTAATCGTTTCCTGATAAATGGAAAATATTGTTTAAAACTTTTACCTTCATTTTAATCGCTATTTTATCGATTAAAATAATTTCAATCGATAATTTTTTACCGATTAATCGAGAAATTAATCGTTAATTTCCGCAGCCCTAATTTTTATAAATGTGTATTTATAGGTCTATCATCTTATGCGGCCTCTTTTATTACTGCTTGCAATAATAGAGCATGCAATAGTAAAAAATATTCCCCTCCTCTTACAATGTACTTCGTTTCAAATACAACTATTTATTCATGTTTATTAATTTATAAACACCATAGTATGATTGACTCAAGGGGCCACCCATAAATGACGTCACGTGATTTCGGCTGATTTTTCACCCTCTGCTGCCTCGTCACATGGCGTCACGAAACGAAAATTTAGACCCCTCCTCAATATGACGTCAGAAAGACCCCCCCCCCCCAAACACACATAAAAGCCGTATTTTCTATTTGAAAATGAGCATGTTTCAAATCATTTTTTGTCATTTAAATATATTTTTAGTGTAAGGCTGCACTCTTATATTGTAACACGCGTGAACTATGTAAATGTCGTTAAATAAAGTGTAATAATTTATTTAAGTGTAACTTTTAATTAAAGTTGCAAGTTTTGAATAACGTCAAATGTGCGACTCCCCTTCCCCCCAGGTGCGTGACGTCATTTATGGGCGACCCTTAAAAGGTGGCGTATTGGAGACCGTACCAGGTGGCAAAAGGTCTAGCTACGTCACTCCTGTCATGTATGACATCATTGGAAGGGGTAGAGTAGTTAAGAGCATAGCGGGACGGCGTTCCGGCATCCCCACCCCCTATACTATATTTCACGCTGCGTTCCGGTACCTTTATATATGCTATATATATATATTAGGGCTGTTATCGATTAAATTAAATTTAATCGTTAACTTTTGAAAAATTACCGATTAATTAATCGATAATTTTGTTAAGCTAAAAATAAAGATGTATGACGTCATTAAACTGAAAATTTCAAGGGAAGTAATAAAAACAGGCAATTGATATTCCCATTAAGTTATTTTAAAAACAGTTAGCACTGAAAAGGAGTTAAATAACGTATTAAAGTTGAGGCACTTGAATGAAATTTTCAAATTAATTTCATAAATATAAAAGTCATACAGCTGTATAGAAATTGTTTGATGATTAGTAAAAACATAAAGATCATCTTTTTATCCCAAGTGGTTCGAAAGCTATGATTTTTTTCTAAGACTGTCGGGGATTCGTTGTCTAGGGGTTTTGATCGTTACTACACCGCCAACTTGCGCACACAGACCGAACACAAAGCCCTTGTACTAACAGGAATCTTTATTAATCGTAGTACAACTCCATATACCAACCGACCTCTATCTCTCTCTCACAACTGCCTTCTCACTACGTCACGTTCACACTATTACGTCATACTCTTTCATACCGCGCGCACAGCACCGCACCAAACACAAGTAATAATATTGACATGTCAGGGAAAACCCAATAGCTCTATAATGTTTCCCTGACAAAGACCTCATAATCTCTTTTTTCACTATTTCGTTTTCCTTCATAGTTTGTGTCCTTTTATTGCATTTTTTAAAATGCCCATAACTTAAGTATTTAATTAATTAAATTTAAAACACGTCACACGTACTATTGCTAGGGGATATATTTAAAATTATGTAGTTCAAAATAATTTCATTGAATTAAAATTTTGTTATTGTTAAATAGTTAAAAACTATGTTTTTTAAAAAATATCATTGTCCTTATAAAACAGGTTATTTTTTACTCTTTCTGAAGTTCCCTAACGGAAAAGTTTGTACGTAAAAAAAATAATAATAAAATAAGAGCTATTTTTAATTATTTATTAATAAATCGAATTTAAAAAACAATACATTTTTTTATTTTCAATCACTATTTTATCGATTTAAATAATTTGAATCGATAAAATCATTTACCGATTAATCGAGAAATTAATCGGTAATTTCCGCAGCCCTTTTATATATATATATATATATATANCAAAACGGCCCCGGACAAAACGGCCCCGGTCAAAACGGCCCCGGACAAAACGGCCCCATTCTTATTAGTATTTTAAAGTTTTTATTTTTTTTTTCAATTTTGTTCAACTCATTTCATATACAATTTCCAGAAGAGAAGAAAGGTCACTTTTTAAAATGCGTTTAAAAAAAAAAATTGGCAAAATAATTTTAGAATGTCTATGATGGTTGAATAAGGTTAATAGTTTATTGTATTTCCAAATTAAAATTTCATGGTATTGTTAGTTGTAGTAGTACACCTCCACTCTTCGTTCTTCTACCCTTAAGTGTTTTAGATTTAGAGATGTTATTATAAATACTTGCTGCTCCTTTTTAAATTTGTTTTTGTTGATGTAAGTTGTCTTTGGCAAATTGGGGACAGTAAAGAAAATTCATGTTCAGGGTGCCATGCCGACTATGTAATTGGTCAGGTCTGGTCGGCCAGTCATGGCCATAAAAGTACCACACCATCTTTATATTTACCTTGTTTGATCTCCGTCCACGGACAGGCCCGTACCATAGCGCCTTAGACAAAGGAAGAGATAGGACGGAGCGAGTGAAATCTGACGGGGCTCCTGAGACTTTAAACCTATAGTTTTCCCCATGCCCTGGGGCACGTATTGGCATACAATGTTACGCGGTCTCAACCGTCTTTATTTGTCCGAACACAACCGGCGGGCCATAAGTGCTAATTGTACGTACATCGTGGTTTCTTAAAAATCTCCGATCTTAGTTTGTAGTATATATACATATAAATAGGCTAGAAAATATAACATTTGTTAAAATATGCCCCCAAATGCTCAGAAATTGCACATAAAAAATCTCCTTAATTAAAAGTTATGTCGGGGCCGTTTTGTCCGGGGCCGTTTTGACCGGGGCCGTTTTGTCCGGGGCCGTTTTGACCGGGGCCGTTTTGTCG
>MUZC01004546.1:756666-768390 GCA_002072015.1 Radix auricularia | reverse complement strand
GGGGCCGTTTTGACCGGGGCCGTTTTGTCCGGGGCCGTTTTGACCGGGGCCGTTTTGTCGCGGGCCGTTTTGTCGGGGCCGTTTTGTCAGGGGCCGTTTTGTCAGGGGCCGTTTTGACGGGTCACCATATATATATATAATGCACAGTATATGATGACGTGCATGTCATCCTTATTTTTTGGGGACGATTTATTCTTTTAAATTCTAATTGTTTTTTGTTTTTTTTAAATCATGAGAGATATAATAACCTCCAATTTAACTTAACAAAATAATTGTTATCTGTTCACAATATTTTAAATCCATAGCTGATGCTGAAGGATTAGTGAGGTCAGTCATAAAATGTATTCCTGGTGTGATAGGAACCTTCTTACAAACGTCCCCTGGAAGAAATATATCCTTTACTTTCTTTTCATTGAATTTCAATTCAAAGCATTACTTTTTTTTTTTTGAAAGAAAAAAAAAGGCAGCTGGGGGTAGGCTCTCAAAAACATTTCAAATAATTTCTTTTTAAAGAAAAAGATTACCTGCATGGTGCATTGAAATAGTTAAATACTAAATTGTTTCCTCTAGGACAATTATTTTCCTAGGTAATAGTTTCATCAATCTATATATAAGTTTAATGTTATTTAATTTACAACACCCTTTTCTACTACAGCAAAAGTTTAAAATTTGATTTTCATTCTTGCACAAAGTAACATCATAAGGCTATGATCCTTGTGTTTATTTGATAAAAAAAAAGTTTTGAGACTTGGTTACAGTGAGGGATCATATATCAGGTGGCCAAAATGGCAACCCCTAAACATAAGGTTAAAACGTGCTTCCTCTGACCCACCCTACCCATCCCAATAATTCTGGATTGAAGAGTTTTATGTCAGGGGTGGGAACCTACTGCGTTCAAAACATTTTGTAAACAAAATGAGGGGTAGGACTGCAATCAGGCTTATACAAAATTAAATGGAAAAGACGTAAACAAGGTAAGGGTTAGCCTTGGGAAAAGGCTTTGGAAATGGTGGAGTTTTTTTAGACAAAGGTCATATCCTGAAGCCACACTTCAACATGCGCTTCAGCGGGTCAAAAACTTCACTCGTGCCGACGCCTTTTTACCACGCACCCGTGATACCAACCAAAGGAGCAAGCTGGTTCTTACTTACCATCCACACAACATCAAAGCCAAAGAAATATTCATGAAGAACCGAGCTATCCTCCTTGCGGACCCTGAGTCGAACAACATATTCTCCACCCCACCCCTAATTGTATTTAGGAAGGACAGAAACCTACGTGATCTTCTGGTTCGCTCTCGCCTCCCCACATCACCCAACCATCTGGGGACTATACCATGCGGCCGACTTCGGTGTAAGACATGTCCTTTTGTTGTGCAAGCCGAACAGATAAACTTCCCTAAGGGGCTATTTATGATTAAGGATGGTTTCACCTGCGCTAGCCGCAACGTTGTCTACACCATTGTGTGTAAGCGCTGTCCTTTGAAATACATAGGAGAGACGGGACGATCTTTGTCGTGCCGAATGTCTGAACATATTAGGGCGATTACACAAGATAAACAGTGTCCCGACTCCCGTCACTTCAATGGACGCGACCATATGGGTGTCAAGGACCTGGCAGTCAGTGCTATTGTCTCGTGCACAAACACACCCTCGAGAGTCCAGATTGAAAACAGATTAATAGAAAATCACGGTACACTCGCCCCACATGGGATGAATGTTGTCTTTTCTTTGACCACCCAGGCGTTTACCCCGTCCACTCTCTGCTTTCCTATATAAATTCGCTCTGTCATCTCTCAGTTTCACTTTTTTGGATACTTTGGATTTCACCGCAGCTAAGTTCCTTCATTTTTAAAAAAATTTTCGTTTTATTTGTGTATTGTATGTTCGTTGATAAAGGCTCTTTGCCGAAACGTTTTTAGCGCTGTTTTGTTACGTCCGGTCAGGCTAACCCTTACCTTGTTTACGTCTTTTCCATTTAATTTCATAACATTTTGACATGGCACATCATTGAGGTGAACCTGTTTCACCTTAAAATTACAAGCCATTACAGAATCAATCTTGTCACAATTTTTTTTTTACTTGGTTGCCATCCATCCATCCCTGTGGCACTACAGCCCATATAGGGCTTGGGCCTGCCTCAGGTCATGACCTCCTTCCACTCAGTCCTTATCGACGCTTTTCTTCTCCAATATTGGATGCCCAGTTGTAGATCTTTCTCTACATCATCAAACCAGTCCAAGCCTAGATCTTCCCTTGAGCTGTTTTCCTCTGGGGTTTTGGTGGTGTACCCTCTTTTACTATATCACTTGACATTCTTTCTAGATGTCGTACGCAGTCTGACCTTTTTAATTTATGCAATTATTGTGGTATCCTGATATAGACTGTATAGTTCATGATTGGTTCTTATCCTCCATCTGAACTCATCCTTTGTTGGTCCATATATTTTCCCGAGAACTTTCCTCTCCCATGTATTTCATAGGTTTTCCGCAGTTTTCGTTAAGGTCCAAGTTTCACTTGGATATGTTACAGCTGGTCTGATGACCGTTTTAAAGATTTTCTTTGTTTTCCTTATAATGTTTTTGAGGATTTTATGGCTACTTAAGTATGCTCTATTCCCGGCTGATAATCTTTCTCTGATTTCTAAAATTAATTCATTCCTTTCATTTAGTAGTGATCTTAGGTATTTGTATTGATTTACTTTTTCAAAAGTCTGGTTCTTATTTTAATGTTTTCACCTGTCATTTCTTCTCTTTCATGTATTTTGTTTTTTGGTTGTTGACTTCCAGTCCTGCTTGCAATGATGCATCTTATAATTCAATGTATGACTTTGATATGTCTTTAGTACTTTTAGCAAGCAGGGCTATGTCATAAGCATATGCAAAGTACTGGATGGTTTGGCTATAGAAAGGTTTGCAGCAATAATATATATTTTTTGTGTTGAAATTGAAAATAATTGCATGCATTCTAATAAAAGTTCATCACCTCTGTTTTATGTGTTTACGAATGGAGGAGCATATCCCACAGGATATAATTTTTGAAATGATCTATGAGCATATAAAGTATTTATTATAATGCTTCCCTCTAACTACTATTTACCTTTAGCATTTAATTAGATTCACAGCAGCTATTTCTTGACATTTCACATAATAAGGACTTTATAGAAAAATGGAGAACAATAAGAGGAGTAGCCAACTTACTAACAAGGAAAAGGATACCACAAGTCATTGGCAGCATGATTGTCAAAGACAAGTTTATTACACTCATTTTCAAAACACAATCATCTGAACACTGTTATAACAATTCTAGCATGTTTTATTTTCTAACAACGCATTATCACTTTTTGTTTACAATATTTCATGATTTATAATCTTCGTATAGGAAAAAAAAACAACATAATTTCAATTACAAATAATTTTTTAAAGGAACAAATCATTGCGATTTCCTTCCAGCAAAAGCTATCAATCAAAAACATTTAAAATCTTTCATCTCAGAATATGCTTTGATTGGTAAGTCAACGATTATTGTTATACAACAACACAATGGAAAGGGTGCATTTCTTCTACCTGGCAGTACAACAGTTTGCCATGAAAAATGTTCCAGCCCATGACTAAACTTTAGTTTGAAAAAAAAACTCAGAGCTGTTTAAGCATAATACTATTTTACTAAGGTAAGAAAGCTGTTTGGTTCATCACTAATGCCATGTTTCTGTGAGGCCAGTACAACTCTGAGGGTGTCGGCAGGAGGGGAAGGGATGCAATTACAACAAATAAAAATATTTTTTATGGTTCTCATTGTATTTCTTTATTCAAATTAGGGGAAAAAACCCACTGATGCAATAATTACCCAATCTCTAAGTAAGGTTCAAATGACTGTAGTAGATTCCTAGTCACTTTTCCCCCCACATCAAATGACAGAAGTGGAATTAGTTTCATAGACAAATAATTGAGATTTCTCATTATTGGGTAAACTCACCACTTATCCTTCTAAATTAAAATTTTAATTTAAAAAAAAATAAATAAATATATATATATATAAATAGCTTTAAAAATATATTGGAGATTTATTTTTTTATATTATTATAGTAAAGAGGTTTTAAAATACAGTGTTGGAACATGAGATGGAATGTCTACAGTTTGCCAGCTGCCATGGATGGTGCTATTTCCAATAGTGAATAAATTAGTTTATGGAACCAACATGTAAGGACTAGAACTTGATTTAAAAGGGGGAGGGGTACAAAATTTCCCCCAAAATTAATTACATTTGAATCCACCCAAGCGTAACTATACAAAAAACACATAACAATAGTAATACTAATATGTACTTGTTAATAAACATTTTATTATTATTATTTAATTATTGAGTCCCAGAAAATAGATTAAAATGTGGGAAAGGGGGAGGGGGAACAACCTGTGCTTACAAAATACCAATCTCAAGTGAATTTTAATTTGATCAATTTCTGATTAAGGCTGGAATAGGAATGCCATTTAAATGTTTCATTTTCCCCAAATTCAAATGGGGAGATATATATATATATCTGTTGGTTATCTACGACTTAACTGACCTATACCCAATTGCAATGTGTTTTAATTTTTAATCCAGAGCTTAGTGAATTTTGGAAATTGTAACCCCCAACACACTCTAAAAAAAACAACAACAAAACAACTAAAAAATAAATAATAAAAACTAAAATATTTGTGTGTAATTTATAAACAAATGATTCTCATAGCGAATTAAGCATTAAAAAAAATAACGTACATTTAAAGATCACTAATGTGAAACTTATTGATCCATTCGTTTATTAAATTATCAACTTAACATTTCTCTTTCAGTGGGAAAAGAAGAAGAAAAAAAAAGAATATATATACTGATTATATGAAGAAAAACAAAGTTAGTTATTTTTAAGTATTATTATTATTTTACAGAAATTACATGGGAAAAGTACCCAATAATAATTTTACATCTTTAACTAAACTTATATAATAAATGTGCAAGCTTTCAGTTATGTTTTTTTCAATGAATTTTGTTTGAATTATTAAGACATGTTTATCAGAAACAACAAAATTTTTAGGGAATGACCAAAGCTAAATGTTTAAAGCTCTTTCATATCGGTGTGAATTAGCCCTCAAAAGAAAAACTTCCATTATTCTGTCAAATATCCTATTAAAACTATTGTAGAGATTGTCCCCAGTCAAACTTCTATGAAGCAGTAACTTAAAATCTGAGAACCCTTACAGAAATCAGCAACATTCAGATAAAATAAAACTTATTGGTTCAACTAAATTTGTAAAAAATAATATTTAAAATAGAAAACAATTGACAGTGAACTTGTAAGAAAGTTACAACAATTTCACCAGTTGAAAGGGAATGTATTAGGTATCAATTATAGGATTTCATATACTACTTAGTCTGGGTGAAAAATAAATCTGTAAAAGCAATTTATTACATAACCATTTAAAAAGCATTGGAAATATTCTATGTATTTATGTATGTATAATATATACAAAAACATGCTCAGTGGAGCTTATCACAAGCAAAAAAACATTAAATCAGTTAAGTCTAGTAAATGTACAAAAATCCCAAGAAAAATCCACAAATCATTCATTAGCATTTAGAGGCCATCTACACAAACTGAGGTGAACCAGCCTCAAAATGTTAGGCATTTAATAACCACAATCACCGTTTCCACAAAGGTAAACATAGTTTTAAAAAAATATAAATTGAATAATACAATTTGTCAAATATTGGGCTTATCTTTTTAAAAGGAAAAAAAAGCAGATATAACTTATGTACAAAATCCAAACAAAATTAATTAAAATTTTCCACTGCATCTATAATAGCCACTTGAAATTGAGTTTAAGTTGTTCTTGAACTTCTAATTAAAGCTTTAAAAAATGTTTATAATACCAATCAAAGAATACATGAAAGAAATTGTATGTGTAATTGAAAATCAGGAATTTTTTTAATCCATCAAAAAAACTACATGATAAGTGAGATCTAGACACTAGATTATTAAATTTCAGCCCCTGAAGCCAATTTAAATATTAGGATATCCCCATCAATGTCGAATTCTGTTCTTTCTACTTTCAATTCTGAAAATGTGTACTTAGAAAATATAGCGGAATGGCACAACTGTCATGGTGAACACCATGTTTTGCACAAATGCATTTCATTTAAATGTTTAATACTTAATACAATTTAGAACTCTTCAAAAAGTAAAACATAACAGGTGGTAAGTATAATTGAAGAAGGATGACTCTGAAAAAGAAATTTAAATAATAATACTATGGTTAAATTTTAGGGGAAAATCAAATGACATGACTGATCAAAACTAAAATGATGGCCGCCAGCCAATGATCATGGTGAAAAATCTCCACAGAATCATAGGAGTCACATTTTACTTCCATCACATTAATTTCTAACTAGAAAACATGTTGAAGAAATCAAAGCAATTGATTAAATGAACACACCTTGATTATTTATGACAATTTCTTTTTTAAAAATGTGACAGTAAATTGAAAACACTTAATACTATTTCTTATTTGCTGCAGATCCACTCTATCCCATACGATGTGAGCATATGGTATTTTGAAACTCTCTTCACAACTTTAAATACTGACCAAAAAATAGAAACATCTGAGCTTCTTTCAACACCCAAAAATTAAAAGCTTTTATTCTGTAGCTCTTACATAACTCTGTCACATTCCATTTTACAGTCAACAGAAAACTTGTACTTTTTCGTTGTAAAAAAATTAAAATATATGGATTAAAGAGTATTTCCTTTTTAACGTATAATGTTCCAATCAACTTCAAGCAGATTGTGTGACATAAATAATTTTGTTTTTATCTTTAAATCTTCCGAATTGAAAGTAATTGCACAATACGAATTACAATTTTGAAATATTACATTATTTAAAAATCAGTGATATTATAAAAACTGTTTTTGAAATTAATAAAAAATATAGGAGGGCGTATTAAGTAAACAATGTTACTCAACTTATTGTATGATTTTACAAAAAGCTATTCAAGTTTTAAGAAAATAATAGCACTACAGTTTAAAAATGCAAGCAAATACAAACAAAATATGAAAATAGCTTCTAATCTGAGTGTATACAAGTAAAAAAAAATGTTCATATGAACTTATGCTTATGTCATGAGCATTGAAAAGTCCCACTTAAATGTAATGACTTTGTAAAACACTATTGAGCCATATTATTTTCACCAGGGAATGTGGTTGTTGGAAAAACTTTGAGGACATGAGATCATCACAATGCCATGAACATATCATGTGACATGGGTCAAAGTAGTTGTGGCAGTGCTTTCTTCTTCATTGCTTGGCTCGGTATTCAAAGCTGTTAAGCTCTGCATGGCTGGTGATAACTTGTGCTGAATACTTTGTATAAAATTCTAACAGCATGGATGAAAACAAAAGAGCATTCAAGTAGATCTTTAGGGTCTAATAAAATTCAAATTGGTTTTTAAATTATTTGCACATCGAAAACCCTAAAATTACTTTACAAATGAGACAATGCATTTACCTGTGAAATAACATCTCCTTTCACACGCCTTGCTTGATATAAATGCCGATATCGGGTCTGTTGTGTTTCTCGCTTTTCCCGCACTCTCATTTGCTGCAAATTAGCATTTTGTTCTCTTCGACTTCTAAGGGCTAGATATTGGTTGGAAAAACAAAACCAATCTATATTTAAAATTGATTAGTAGATTTTCAATTTCATAAACTAAATCAGCTATATATTTTTAAAAATGTTAAAATTACCGCATATACTCTACTAAAGCCAACTTTTTTTTGGACAAAATCTAGGGGGTCACCTTAAGAGTGGATCATAGGTGATTTCAACATGTACATTGAATATCGGTGCTGTTATTGTAAATAATCAAGGTCCTTTTCTTAATTCTACAAGATTTGACTACTCTACCAGAAGCTATAATATATTATTAAACATCCCTCACTCACCTTAATTAATAATTTTATTTACTTTTGTGAATGTTTTAATAAATTGTTTTGCAAATATTTTTTTTGACACTGTTTACCAAAGAATTTTTTTTTAATACCAGTAACTCTTGCCTAACAAAAAGTACAAAGACACAGAAAACAATCATAATGACCAAATTAGCTTGTAGTTTAAAAAAAAATGTGTCTCATTTTGTTTAAACTGTCCTATTTTTTCTGGGGGTTGGCTTGCGTGCTGGTTATACACTTTTAATACTTTATCTTCTAAAAAGGGGGGGGGGCGGTTTATGAATGAATGGGCTATAGAACAAGTATATATGGTATTTTTAAAAAAATTAATCAAATTATTTAGTATTTTATATACTAAAAAAATTCAACAAGATAACAATAACTTGGTCTAATAAATTTACTTTTTTTCTCATTAAAAAAAATACTTAAAATGTAAGTATGAAAATTTAATGATCCTTCACGTTTTTTTAAAACCTCTTACCTAAGCGATGATCAAAGCCATGCCCTGTAATTTTAAACTGAATGACAGCACCCAAAGTTGCAAAGACTGGCCAGAGACCCATCATTAGCCAACTAAACCAGCATAATGATTGTTGACGCTCTGCAATAACCCTTTCCCAGATGTACAGTGCCATCTGAGAGAGCTCCACAAAATAGTCCACTCCAGCTAGACCTATTGCAGCGCCAAACACACTCGTTCCTATAATTGTTATACCCTTTTGGAACTTTAAACTCAAAACACCCAATACTATTCCTAACACTACAAAAATCACAACGGGAATCCACAGGGATTCTGGATGAACAAACTGCTCCACAATTACAAGTATGACAGCAGCTGCTGCCACACCAAGGTTGAAGCCTGTTAAAAACAGTCCAGCTTGAGGGATCAACATCGTGAAAAGACCAAGGAGAATTCCTGCTCCTATGGCACATCCTAGGGTGCCCTCGGGAGGTAGAATTTTAAATTCATTGATGATCATATAAACCAGGATGGTACTAAATATAAATCCTGTGAGAAACATAATGGCTTTAAAGAATCTATATCCTGAATAAAAAGAAAGAAGAAAAATAAAAAGATAAGTTGTAACACAAACATAATATACAATACAAAAAAGTAATGCAATTTAAAAACAAAACTAATATAGGCTCCATGAGGGTTTACAGGTGGAACCATGTTTTAAATCAATCATTTTGAGGCAACAAAATAAGATGTAAGGTGACTTTAGTCTATTTCTCATGCTTTTTTTTTTTTTAGAGTTTATCTATTTGGAATCAATGATACCGAAAAGGGGGGAGGGTTAAAGAAAACTGAAGAATAAAACTTTACATAATTATTAGGCCTTTATCTATTTACATTGCAAAGGTTATAAGTGGCAAAAATTGATTGGCAAATACTGTATATACTAGAGTATAACTTGAGTCTTTTTTCCTTCAAAATTTCAGGAAATCAGGGAGTTGACTTTTACACATGTAACTCATTATATAATGTAATGCTACATACACATGTTTAACACACCACGAGTTTACTGTAGTGATAGAAAAGAAATGTAAAACTAAACTTTTTAAGGGATAAATCAGAGGTCAACTTATACTTGAGATTGACTTATAGTACTCTCAAGTATGAAATGTAGTTTGTGGAAATGAAAGTATAATTTATTGAATTTTATTGTACTAAGCAGGTAGTAAGTAGTTGTAGGATTTGATTCGGATTGCCATGACAGTAAATTATGGTTTTCACTAAAACTTCTTAAGATTCAAAATACAAGACTGACAGTGTCTGAACTTACTGAGTAACTGACGAATTCAAGATTCATTTTGCTATATTAGACACAGACAATTCTTATTAAATTAAATAGAATCACTTTCTGACATAGTGCTAATAAAACCCTTCTATACCATTTACTTCTGATACTATTATATTTATATTAAAATCTACATTCAATTTTCTAATGTTTTAATTAAACAATATGCGTCTTAAAAAATTGACAATAGATTATGCTTAACAGTAAAAAAGCTCTTGTTTATTTACAATAAACTACTTAAAATTGAAACAACTAAAACTATAACTTACCAAAAAAGGTATACAATATTCCAAATATGATGCAAATGGTTGCAATGATGGCAGTGACGATTCCATATTGTCCACTGACATGGCATCCCCTGGACTCTGGGTTTGTAAATGCAGTGGAGGTTGTATAATTAAAACCTGAATCTGTTGTTGAAGCATTGACAGATGCATTGAAGAGATTGGCACTCTCTGTCTGGTTTGAATTGTCCACCAGTGACATTGTTTCATCACTGGTGAACAGAGATGATATTCAAGAGGTTGATGTATTTAATTTTGACTTAAAAATGTTAAAATTCATCGGCAGAATTTTTGAATTACCTTTAAAAATATCTGGAAGAAAACAAACAATTTTAAAATAAAATTTCAGTTCTTAAAAAATTGTATATGCAAAAGGCTTGGTAATGTGTCTGTTAAACCCAAAGTTTCTAAAAAAACCTAAATAAATATTACCATTATAAATTTTTTTTCTCAGAGGAATAAAGTTCATTACTGGCTTAATTTGGTAATTTAAAACTAGCCTTTCAGCGTTGACAATTTAACATCTTAATGATAACATCAAGGATAAGTTAGAGATACTTATATTGAATAATTGATCCTAACACATGATAAGTCTTTTCAGAATTTAAATATTCTTATTAAGACAAAACCCTTAAGTTATTCCCAAAAGAAGTGTGTGTTCAAAGACCAATGACAATATGTGTGCTTTTTGGTGATGATGTTGTTAATAAAATTAAAATATTTTAATTGACTTTAGTGCATGTGCATTTAACATTTTATGTACACTAAGATTTACCTAAGACTAAGAGGATAAAGAATTAAGGGGATCCACGGGTCACAAAAAATCGATATTTTGAAAAAATATCGAAATTTCAAAAATATTATTTTCTGATAGATTAATATCTCTATTATCATTTTGTAAAATTAAAATTAATATTAAATACAATTTTAATGCTATAAATGTAGTTTGAAGAGGGTGGGGGTCTACGTTTTGTTTACATTTTATCCGAAAATAGCGAATTTTCAACACTCGTTTGTACGGAAACCCTTGGCTCGATTCTATCAAGTTTGGTATCGTTCGAAAGCTAAACATTACGAGTTGAATGCCAATCCGATGACACGGTTTTCTAAAAATAACTATTTTAGTAAATCCATTGTGTATGACGTGTACACAAATATAGGTGATTGGTTGAATGGTACATCTGACCTATTTTCCGCGTTTTGATTGGTTGGCGTCCGCCATTTTGCCTTCACTACGAGTAAACAAAGAGAAGGAACGCCTTGCCTAATTCTCGACAGTTTTACATATTGCCTTACCAATAGTTGATTATCCGATAGATTTCATTATTTAAGGTAAGTATAATTTGTATAAGATTCGTTATGATAGCTTTTGTTAACATGTTTACTCCATTAGTAATAAATTAGTACTCAAATAAGCAAAACATCGACAAAGTGGTTACGGCTAAGTTTAGCGCGTGGCGTTGTCACATTCAGTTTACCGAGTCAGTAAAACAAGGTGAAAACGCAATACTACTACATTGATTGTACATGTATTTTAAATAAAAGTAAATTTAATTATGATTATAATATACAATAAGTAGTATTACAAACCAAATTAGTAGCCACGAAGTAAAGTATTATAGTTATATTATAGTCTGTTGTAGGTTTTGTAACTTTGT
>MUZC01004546.1:703911-734034 GCA_002072015.1 Radix auricularia | reverse complement strand
AATAAAAGTAGGGCAGGTGAACTTAGTAGAGATGAAAGGGCTAATGATCCAACTAACAGTTTTAAATCTGAAACGTACTTCACTATCTTGGATACACTTCTAAAATAAATAGATGATCGATTTAATGACTTTAGGGGCGCAGCTATTTATTTCTATTGTATTGATCCATCAGAAATGTCGGAAGAAAAATAAAGATCCTCTTCGAAGTTTATGCAAAATTTACAAACACATTAACCTAGAAGAAGCAATCGTTGAATATTATACCTTCAAAGATTTTTATGCATCACAACGTCCATCACTATCTAGTGAGCTACGACTTAAAGAGTTTCTGCCATTCTTTACTGAAAAATACATAGCATCAAGTCTCTAAAGTTTGTCAATATTCTATAAAAATTTACTTGAATCTTCCTGTTAGCAATGATTGAAAATCATCAAAAATTATTTGCGCTCAACAATGACAAACGAACGTCTGTCTGGATTGGCAATAATTTCAAATGAACGTGATCTAGGTGAGAACGTTGACTTTGAATCAACGATAAATCGTTTCGCTTCACGTAGAAAGGAATTTAAATAAGGCTCAGGGCTCTATATAAATTCGTATAAACTAAGTTTCTTTCTTAGATCAATAAATATACTATTGAAATAAATAAACGTTACTATTTTGAAAACATATCTGTTTATATTTATTTCTTCTGTTTGACTTGTTTGTTAATTTGGAAAATTTACTAAATTAGTAGGCTAATAATTAGTATTGACAAGGGCTGCGGAAATGAACGATTAATTTCTCGACTTATCATTAAAAAGTTTAAGGATTAAATTATTTTTAACCATTAATCGACCCATCACTTAAAAGTAATTGGAAGTAAAAGAGTAAAAAAAAAAAAAGCGGCTGATAAATAATAAATTTCCCGAAGATTACACGAACATTTTGCTTTTAAAATATTGACTAGCGGCATGATCAAAATTTTAATAAATTTCGCCTACTTATCAAACCAAATGAAAAGCGTATTAGCTAATGGGAGTACTTAAGTTTGACTTGACATAGAAATGACGACAGCTCTTCTGATGAATTACTGAGTTACAAAATGGAGATAAAAGTTATTGAATCCATTTATCCTGTACAATGGTGGAAAAATAATGAACACCGATATCCAATAATGTCATTCCTTGCCAAGACCGTTTTGAACATACCAGTTTGAGTTTTCTCAGTTCCATGTAAATGATTGTTCAACTCGGCTGGTTATATTGTCAATTAGATCCGCTCATCACATGAACCTAATAATGTCAACACACCTGTCTTTTTGCGTAGTTGGTTAAAAGGAATATTTAAAGGAGACATGCCAGCGTTATTTAGATTTTCAAGAAGAATGTGAAGTGTTACTTATGACATCATGAATTAAATTTTTTGGCTTTAATCGAAAGTTAACAATTAAATTTAAATTAATCGTTAACAGCCCTAGTATTTACCCAATGCTCTGATATTAGTAAAATTTTTCCTGCGCCTCCCCCTGAAATTCTCCTGCCCCCCCCCCCACGCAGACAAAGCTAAATCCGCCACTGCACAGAATCCCTCTTAGGAAGTGCGCCATCCGACCCTCTGAGTATTCGTGGGACATTGTGAAGAAATAACTTAAGAACACATGGTGGCATCCGCGTAGATTTTCAGCATAAACGTATTTATTGATGTAATGCTAAAGAGATAGCTGACGTTGTCTTGTCATGTCATCAAAGTGGCTTTAAAAAAAAATCCACATCGAAAGCACTGCTCGCTTATTTAACGGAAGATACTAGACGTTTCTGTACGTTGCTTTTTTGAATGAGGGATTCGTCGTGACGAAGGAAGGATATGGCTTAGTAGTTGTTATCAGGGCAAAAGCTAGAAATGTTTGAGCCCCTGAAAACTGGGTACGCTGGTCGGCCCTCTTGGATCGACCTACCTCGTGCCTGAAGCCTTTTCCCAGGTCTCCACATGCCAAAAACCTTTAACTATATATACAAAATGACCGAAATGTAGCTTATCCGACAGCAACAAGACTGGCTGCATTTATGAATACGAATACCATACTTGGAAAGTTGAACCTTTTCGCAAATAAAAGTTTGACTGCAAGTTGGAAAGAAGCGAAAGCAGATGGTGGGATTAAAATAATAATTTAATGATAAAGGCCTATACAACGTGTTACTTAAAACAGTGCAATTATGTCAATAAAATGATTAGGAGTAACATGCTCTAGCCTAATTATTAATAAATAATATAAAACCCTTTAAGACCACGACAGCCTATGGGGCAAGGGAAGTAGCGTTCACAAGTTTTATTAAGCCACCACTAACAAGCAAGTGATTGTTTTGCTAGCACAATGCTCCGGTGTAACAGGCCAGATGAACCCCTGACCAGAATATACCAGGGTATAATCTGGCCTAGGCCAGAATATACCCCCGGGGTTAAACTGGGCTAGACCAGAATATACCCCCTCAGGCCAGAATATACCCCTTTGACAACATGGGATATTTAGTAAAAAACTGATGAATCAAATTTTTAGACTTTCTCTTCACGTTTAAGCTCTTTCAGAGAAATTAAACTCTTTTCTTAAGTAACAGTAACAAAAGGAATGAAAGGAGCATTACATTTTATTTGAAAAGGAGGATGTTGTTCTCTCGTTTTTAAAATATGAAATCTTATATAATTTCGACGATTCAAGATCAAATGTTGCAGTCTATACAAATATGTATGGAATCAGCTTTTTTCTTTCTTTTTTTTAATTTAACATTTAATTTAATCAAGCGCTACAGGATATTTTAAAACAATACTTTAAGAGTTTGTTGCTTTTTAAAAGATCGCGAACACTTTGGATTCCTTACCCCTATCTTATCTTAACTTTTACAGACGTTCCTTCTATAAAGATGATTATTGCGTACTACGCTTATCATTGGTTTATGTCTAGTCTTGCATTTTATTAGAATTTTAATGTTGATACAATGTAGATTTTTCTAATTTCCTCAGGAAACCCATTCCACATTTAATTTTTTTATTCAAGTAGTCATGTAGTTGTTATGTAATGCCAGTGTTCATGTCTTGAATTACTTTATCTCTAAGGAGGATTTGGTTGTCCTCTGTTCCTGTCAGAATGTAGCTTATGGCCCTGCAGTAACCACCCCCTCCATATCCTTAAATATGCATGTCTCGATTTTTCAAGACCTCGAGTGCGGCCATAATATACAAACTTGTCAAAAGTAAGGCCACGAGTTGTGCCAAGACGCTTTCTTCTTGAAATTTTTATTGGGTTAAAATTCCTAATCTGCATTGGTTTTGGGACAGGTTGTATCACCATTATGTCTGTTTCTGCGCCGGTGCTTTCTTGTTCTTTTTGCTGTAGGCTCCCATTGACATTACCTTTAACAGAATCATCGGAGCACTGATTGGGTTGAGAACCCTGTTCATTGCTGTAAACTCTTAGGTTACTGACATTGTAGGTGTTTCTGATAATTTGGTCAGTCGATATATTCTTTAGCTTAACTCTTCCTTTGTTCATGATCCTACCACGAGGTAGGGACCAACCCACCATGCGATGAATGCGCTGATGATTCTTGATGTCATCTACATCAGCATTCTTCCGTCTTGCTAGACGATACTGCAAACAAGTTCTGTGCTTCCCAATGTTTGGACTTTCTCCTAGCTCTTCTGTCTATAGCCTCGTCCATCCAGCGCTCTACGGCTATTTTTAATTTCTCTTTGACAACTGTGCGCCATGTAGATCGGTCTTCAGCTTCACACTCCCAGTCACTCGTGCTTATTCTGCCTGCTTTCAAGTCTCTATGGCATACATCTTAAATAGGAGACGCGAGCAAACTGTTTCAAAATTTACATCTTGCACCAATTGGGCCACGGAACCTTTAATCTCAATCATTATGTAGATATATAAAAATGAAAGTATGTATGTGTGTGTGTGAGTGTGTGTGTGTGTGTGCATGTCCTTTAAAACCATGCATCCGATCGTCATGAAACCTTTGGAGATAGTTTAGTACGCTCCCTGGATGATTACTGGCAGCATTATTTTCTATATTTAACACTCATCGGGCACCGGATGCCCATAATGTCAATTTTTGCTTAGATGAGCTATAAAGATAGTTTAAGAGTTAGCTACTGTGTAAATTTATGGATCTTAATCAAAGATATCAAATAAAATTTTTACAGCCAATATTAAAATACTATAGGGCACTGAAATATTAATGATCACTCCTTCGTGGCCTGGGGCACAGATTGCCCTTTTTCTTAAACGTATAAGTTTTTATTCCCCATTTGATTATTAATGATCTTGACAAAATATGACAAATATATCAGATATTGCACAGATTAAAAATGAAAAGGTGTTTTCACTTTACATTTTTCACTGAATGGGCACTGGGGCCCATAATAAACATTTTTTGGGTGCTAATATGAGCTATATAAAAATAATTTTATGTGTTAGCTACTGTGTATATGATTATTAAAGTATCTTAACCAAAATTTGTATACGAAAACTTGATGGCCCATATTAAAAGGCCAAAGGGCATTGAACTTATAGTTTCCTTTTTTCCCTTTTATCATATATGTTTAACATATGTTCCTCATTCAATTTTTAGCGATCTTGCGGAATATATCCATGTTGAAACTGATTAAAATGAACATGTTTTTGAAATTGACAAATTGCAGTGAATTGCCCCAATATATATGCCGTTTTTTCGTATATTAACGGTTTGAAAATTCGTGTTGGCGCAAGTTACTGAGAAAATTAATGGATCTTGCCCATCTCTTAATTTTTTTATTAGTCTCATAACCTCGTGGTTTTTGGGTATTCTAATGCTACGAATAGACTTGCTCGGGGCATGGTAGACTTTGGCGGTGCCAATCTCCTCTCCAGAGCAGCGGATGACTTTTAGCAATAGCCATCCATCAACATTTTTATTTAGGCTTTTACGTGGGCTAGATCCACGCCTATCAGCTTGTGGGGAACTGATATTTTTGTTATTGTTGTTGATTTTCCAGGAAATCCAGTAAATCTTTTCGGTATTTTTTGGCCGTTGCACATCCTTGGGATCTCCATAACCTATTTCTAAAAGATCCGAACCCTCTATCTGGTATGGTTCAGGAGGAGTTGCAGTATCAAGTGTGACAGACATTTCAAATAAATAAATGCAATTTTTCCTATGGTAAATTGCGTTAAAAATAACACATTTAATTTTATTTTTCGTTTTGTTAACACTGACTGCTCAGTTACACTTTTGCAGACCTTTATTGCTTTTGCATAAGGCTAAAACCTTGGCGACTTTTTGTTTTACTTTGGTTTTTCGATTTGTTACATGGCTGAATGCTTGGTTTAAATTTAAAGTTTAAAGTAGAGTTAGTGTTGGGGCTGTGAATCCAAATACATTTTCATAATCAACTGGCCAACGGCCAACACTTTGGCTGCTTGAGTTGTATTCACCGAAAAAACACATGCAAATATCCAAACATGTTTGAGCGTGAATTACGTCGACTCGAACACTTTATTGATCTTGAAAGCGCGCAAAAGTCACTTAGACCTAGAAATATTTCAAGTAGCATCTTGACTTCTCCACGCCAAATGCACGTGGGTGAAAAGTGGAAAAATCCCAAAGCATCTTCTCGCATCAATTTCCATATTTAAAGGTAAAGCCTTCTTACCAGTCCTTTCTAACAGCTAGTAGATAACTTTTCTGTCTGTGTTGTCTGTGAAAGCTGAAAGGATTATTTAAAATATTATCCTTGTTACTCAATACATTGATTATCTGACGAATGAATAGAAAAAATGGGGGTAGTCGTGGGATGGCCCCGGGGTGGGTGGGGGCCTGGTTGTGAAAGATTAAAAAAAAATTAATAGTTTTCTTCCAACTCAGACTTTTTGACGGATGTTTGATATAATATCACGTGATATGTTCGTGTTAGCCATGATCTTCAATCGAACTACACGGATATTGGTTTATGGTATGCCTCAAGGCTCCGTTTTGGGTCCGGTATTTTTCGTGCTGTATACAAGGCCACTACTTCTACTGCTCGAATAGCATTCAGTTAAAAGCCAATCATTTGCAGATGATACTCAACTTTACTCTCACACTGATTCCTCTGATATTTACTTCTCTGTCCAATTGATACAGGAGTGCATTGGTGAGGTAAAGTCTTAGATGACTTTAAGCAAGCTCAAACTGAATGATAATAAGACAGAAGCAATGCTATTCTGTAACAATAAATCACGCAGTACTTTGACTTTTCCGAATTTTATTCTGGTGGCTAGTTCTGATATACTGTGCAAAACATCGACTAGGAATCTTGGCTACATTATTTATGACAACATGTCTACCAAATACTTCATCAATTACATCTGTCGCTCTGCCTATACTTCCATTCGTCAGATCAGTTCAATCCGACATTACTTAATAGATAGTGCAACAAAATTTCTAGTCTGTGCTCTTGTTCTAGCTCGTATTGATTACTGCAATTCTCTTCTGTCAGGTGCGCCAATACAATGCATTGAAAAACTACAGAGAGTTCAAAATTCAGCTGCCAGATTAGTTCTAACGGCAAAAAACATGACAATGTCAATGTTACTCCGCTACTTTACTCACTTCATTGGCTACCCATACAAGCCCGAATTGATTACAAACTGGCCGTTCGGTGTCACAACTTCTTTTCTGACTCATGCTCTTCCTATCTTACTGAACGTTTGTCGGTCTACTCACCAAGTCGTCAGCTACGCTCTTCTGCAGATACACGCATTCTCTGTGTTCCTAAGACAAGAACTAAAACATTTGGTGAAAAGTCATTCTATTTTTGTGCAGCCAAACAATAGAATTCTCTTCCATTACACATCCGTAGTATTTCAACTGCTAAGTCCTTCAAGACTGCACTTAAGACACATCTTTTCAAAATTTATTTTGAAAATTAATGAAACAAATTTTCTTTTAATGATTAACGTAGCTGATGTATAACATATTGTCATTTATGTAGTAAGTATGATATGGATGTTTATTTAATAAATATATGAATTGTTATCTCGATGTAAAGCGCTGTGAGCCCGGCTTCTAGCTGGGATACAGCGCTATATAAATTATCATTTTATTATTATTATCTCTCATTTAATTAAGAGAGTTATATGCTCTTGCCTTGACACGGCAGCAATGAGTTTGGATAATCTTTACAATTTTCTTTCATTAGAAACTATATTTATGCAAGTTTTCCCGATTATTATTTAAAAAATATGTTTGCTTTGTGTTTGAGGTGGTCGCGTAACATTTATCATACAAAGACTTTTAATAAAGTAAGAATAAACGTATATGCTACTTGAAATGGTTGAATTGTTTAAATGTTCGCTTAAACTGAAAACTACAATGTACACAGACAAATCAAAACACATACACACACGCACGTTATCATACACTTGCATGGAGAGTATGATTTCTACTTGTATACAATAGGTTTCAAATAGGTTGAAGCTCTCTAAAATAAATCAATATGTCAATTTCACTCTGGATGAAAATAAAGTCATTGGGTAAAACGTTTTGAAAAAGTCACTACAGATCTTTAAAGTGGATTTTTTTGACATTGTCAAAACAGGTCTTAAGGAAAAATCTAACTATTTCACTACAGGTCTTCAGTGTAAAAACTGTTGACGATGTCACCTCACGTCTTTCCTCAGGAGGGTTGTATTCATTTTTCGTTACAAATTTATTGAGTTCAAGTAGCTGTCGATTTCACAACAGGTAACGAGTATAAAGATTGTTTTCATCAAATGTAACTGTAGTTGTCACTATAAAAAAATGGCGTATAAGTATAATAAATTCAAAGTATAAAAAAAGAGAATTAAAAAAATAAAATATCCCAGTGATCTAGAGTGGAACCAATGTAAATCAATGTTTGCTTTCACGTCTTATTAGTTAGCAGCGATTAACTTAAGAAAGAATAGCAAAACTAAAATTATGTTCGCTGGAAATGTCAAAGTAATTTTAAAGATAAACCAGACCACATAAGCATAAAAAGAAAGAATTAATTGTTTCCTGAAGGCCTAAAATACAAGCGTGTGGGGGGGGGGGGGCTCATGACATATTTTAAACCTATTCGAGGACCTTTGCGACACTCTACGCTTCAATGTAAAGTTAATGGTCATATCAACATGAACACCAAGGAGTGTTAGCGATAGTCAATATTAATTATGGCCATTTAAAAATCATATGCAGCGAATATTAATAAATTGATTAAAAAAATCATTTTTAATACAATAACTTAAAGTTATTAAATTATACATAATTAGAAGAAAATAAGAGCATCATTCATTAAGGGGCCGTCCATAAATGACGTCACGCAATTTTAGTCGAGATTTCTCCCCCTTCCTTCCCCCTCGTCAAAAGTCGTCACAAAAAGTTCCTCCCTCCTCCCCCCCCAAAAAAAAAAAAAAAAAAAAAAAAAAAGAGCCATATTTTCTATTTGAAAATGAACATGCTTCAAATCACTTTTTTTTGTTACTTAAGTATGTAGTTAGCGTTGGGCTACACTCTGATATCGTAATACGCGCGAAGCCACATAAAACGTCATTAAATAACTTGGTGGCAATCAAATATATAAGTGGAGCTTTTATTCAAAATTGCGCGCTTCGAAATGACGTCACATTTCTAAAGCACCCTCTTTCCTCCTCTTCACGCTTTAATACACGTGTTGACCCCTCCCCGCCCTAAGTGCGTGACATAATTTATTGACCGCCCCTAAGAGAATGAGGTTCCAATCACTTATCTGCATGCACATGACAGCCTAATAAACTATGAAACGCTACACAAAGTTCTGTGAGTTGAGGAGACAGGTCAAAAAATGATAACTCACAATGACGTCATCTCTTGTTGGATCTGTTGACGGACCTACTTCATTGGCCACCAACAAACTTAATAGACGGACCTACTTATTCAGCCACCAACGAACTCAATAGACCAGTGGTCCCCAAACATTTTATCGCCAAGGACCGGTCACCGTTTGAAAATTTTACTGCGGCTCATTGAGTTGCATTTGGTACGGGAGGGGGGTAGGGATTGACGTGGATTGCTTATATATATTGTTTCGATTTAATAATTCTAATTTAATTGCATTTATGACATGACTTCAAAATAAAAGCTTGTTCTTCTGCTATATGAGACGGTTCCATCTGGGGGAAAGAGGAGACAACTTTTTGTTCTGTTTTGGTTGCTGTCGGAAAACCTGTCTTCAAACAGATTAGGATGTAGGATATGGCAATATGAATTTAATTGCTGTGATGGAAATCACAGGATACTCGACAATGGCTTTAATTCAGAAGAGCGGGAAACTCGAACGTAGTTTTTAAGAATAATAATAACAGTTGGAATCTCCAGCAGTTGATCTTCTTCTCGCACAGACATACTAGATATGCCTGGTTTGTCGACAAATGGCTCGCAGATCTAAGACATTGGTCTTAAGTGGCTGGGAAGAAGCTCTATAAATCTTTTAAAAGCATAAACAGGTAATCATGCAACATCTGGGATAAGGAACACTCATGGCTTAGTCAATACTACAATCCCAGCTAATATTTGAAACAAATCCAAAATCTCTCAGATCACCCTCTGCTACCAGTCTTCCGTTAGGCTTTAAATGCAGCTATACCGTTGACTGCCCACTTGAATGAAAACAGTTGTAATTTTCCCCTGAAGAAACTGATTAATTATTAAGTTCAATGAGATGGCTGAACATGTCACACAGGTAAACCAGTTTTGTGAGGCACATATTAGCCCTAAAATGTGCTGCCCTCGGTGACTATACTTTTTAAATTGAAATCGTGGCAATGGCTCTCGTTATTATAATACCCTGGTTAGCGATTTTTCTCTGGATAGCCATCTTTATTACTGTATGGTATACACGGCCGTGACATAACAAGGAGTTGAACTGCTCATATTGCAGCCTAAAACCCGATAACGTATTAACCAAAACTTAAAGAGAATTAAAGAGACTTAAAGACTCTCAAAGGCATCACAGAATACAAACGCATAAGTTACTTAAAATTTGATAATTAAGAAATCTCATTCCAAAATATGGCTAACAAATATTAAATGGGGCCGTCCATAAATGACCCCTCCCTCCCCTTCTTGTCAAGTTTCATCACAAAAACTTAGACCCCCTCTAATATGACGTCACAAAGCTGTGACCGCCCCCCCCTCCGCAAGCGATTTTTTCCATTTGAAAATGAGCATGTTTCAAATCACTTTATTGTCATTATAGTATGTATTTAATGTAAGGCTGCTCACTAATATCGTAAAACGCGTGGAATCCATGTAAAACTTCATAAAATAAATTTTAGGAAATCGAATATTTAAGTGGACCTTAAATTTAAAGTTGCGAATTTTGACGTGATGTCACACTTCTTAGCCCCTTTCCCCTCGTCACACATCGTTACAAATGTGGGGACGCTCAACCCCCGGGGTGAGTGACGTCATTTAAGGACGGCCCCAATATAATGGAGGTCCAGGCAGCGATTACTTCTGAGCCAATGATAATGCCTCTACTCTACATCAAATTCATTGCCTCGTAAAATAAATAGAAACAAAGACAGTTATTCAACTTCTATCCGGGAGGGAATCGTAACCACCTCAATATCATAACGGGACCACCATTTCAGATAATGAAATGGCACTTCTGAATATGGTTTGCAATGTTAAGAAAGCACTCATTACAAATATAATTACCGGTAAAAATGCTTTTATCTAGTTTTTTTAAAAAAAACTTTGTGACTTTGTGTCAAATCTCCACTAATCAATACTTTTGAGGACGAGATGAAGGAAGGCAGATCAAGGAACTCAAGAAGAATACATAGGAATTAAGGCAAGATTTTTTGAGTCCCCAACTTTTACTTTTATTTTACTTTTTTTTCTGTATTTTTCTGTGAGTTTCATTCAGAGATTTTTTTTATCCATGCATAATGAAAATAAACTCGAAAACTTAAAAGCTTTATCGTGACAACCTTTGCTTCACCCGGGGCTCTTCCAATATGTCGATAGAATATCGCTTTACCTGGGGCTCTTCAAATATGTCTATGGAATATCGCCTCACCTTGGGCTCTTCAAATATGTCCATGGAATATCGCTTCACCTGGGGCTCTTCAAATATGCCCATGTAATATTGCTTCCCCTGGAGCTCTTCAAATGTCTATCGAATATCGCTTCACCTGGGACTCTTCAAATATGTCTATGTAATATCGCTTCACCTGGGGCTCTTCAAATATGTCTATGGAATATCGCCTCACCTGGGGCTTTTTAAATATGTCTATGGAATATCACTTAAACCCGGGGCTCTTCAAATATGTCTATGGAATATCGCTTCACCTGGGGCTCTTCAAATATGCCCATGTAATATTGCTTCACCTGGAGCTCTTCAAATGTCTATCGAATATCGCTTCACCTGGGGCTCTTCAAATATGTCTATGTAATATCGCTTCTCCTTGGGCTCTTCAAATATGTCTATGGAATATCGCTTCACCCTGGCTCTTCAAATATGTCTATGGAATATCTCAAAACTTCTGGAAAATGGAGAGAAAAAAAGGTGCTGAAAAGAGTAAAAAATCTATTTGTAATCTACAATTAGAATCTGAACCCATCTACAATAACAAGAAAACGTGACCATCTGTCCGTAAAATAAAAAATTGGACATTTACTTCTTAATAAGCCCATTTGGATTACTTACATAAGTCAAAATTTTAACAAATAAATTTTTTCTCCATCTGGTTCCAACCAGCTTAGTTTGATAATTAAATGATTTTTAACGACTTTTTTTTCAATTTAATTTCTTTTTAAGTGAAAGGGGGGAAAATCGTTATCCCTGATCATTATCTGGACATGTGATAGAAAGTGCAGAAAAAAAAGTAAACTAAAAAATATATAAATTACTCCCTACATAACTATAACTACACACACACACACACACACACACACACACACACACACACACACACACACACACACACACGCACACGCACACGCACACGCACACGCACACGCACACACTGAGTCAACCTTCTGTCCCGGCATACATAAAGCCTATTGTACCTTATGTCAAAGATTTTGTCGAGGGCCTCTCGCACCTTGTCCACAGTTTTAGGGTTGGCCAGGATGCATACTTGTGGCACCATCGACTGATCTGGGAGTCCCCGTAGAAATTGTCTGAATCCAATGGCTTCACGAGTTGTTAGATCTGCCGTTGGGAAACTCCTTTTGACTAAACCTTTTATGGCCCACGCGCACTCTACCGCGGTTTCGGTGTAGAGTAACTTTCGGTTTTTTTTTTCAATAAATTTATAAAAAATGCAGGTGTTCTATGGTCCTTAAATCTACTGGATAGGGCCTCTTTTAATTTTTCGAAGTTGACTCTTTCTTCTTTACTTAGATCCGAAAAGACATACTCAGTTGCCTTATCTCTTAATTGATTTATTATGATGAACTTACTACTTGTGTTTTGTTTGTGTAATGCTAGTACATGAACAAGGGTAATGATGTAATGACTTATTTTGTTTTGTTTTGTCCAATGCTATTATTTGGTTTATGATGATGAATTGACAAAAGATGTTTTGTTTGTGTACATGAACATGGGTAATAATGACATGTCTATATTTGCTTTGTTGTCTTATGCTATTAATTGACGATGATGATGATATGTCTTTGTGTATTTTTTTTTATCGTCAGATGCCATCACCTGACTTTACCAATGTCTGTAAATTTCATCATGAATTAGATTGTTGTTCGTAATTGATGACTTGGAAATGGTTTGAGAAGTTTATGAATTTTTATCATGTGTTTTTATGCATTATTCGACAAATGTGAATTTATTTTAGAAATGTGTACGAAATTTTATCAATTATGTGTTTTACATGTCACTTTTTAACATTTTCCATGCCTATGTTTTATAAGATAGCTTTCAATGATGTTTGATAAATTGACAATGTTTTCTAGAGACTTGACTGACAGACGTGTAGTTGGTTGACACAGTACAGCGGTGTAGAAATAGAGTAATGTAGGATCGGCGACATAAGTTTTGTAAGCAGGGGAAGTGTGTGGAAGCCCTGAGGGCGAATGGTCAGCGCTCAGAGAGACGGCGTGTCCTTTTAAGCAGAACGGGGTGGGCGAGTCCAGAGGGTCAGTAGACCAGATGTGACGTTCTGGCTGGAAATTATTATCTCGGGGCAGTCAAAGGGTCTGGTACGGGCACGGAACCGCCTTGGGCCTTTGATGTAGACGGAAATTGACCACTAACCAGACATCTAGTCGAGGAATTGGCCGAGGTGTGAACTCGGGCTGTAACAAGGTAGATGGACGTACGGGCCATATATATATATAAATAGGGGAGGGGAGTGGGGTGCCTTTAAAAAACTTTTATTGGTTAGTAAGTTGTTAAAGCTTATTATTATTTAATTTTTTTTTTTAAAGCATCTGTGACCAGATATAGTATGATAAAGTAGATCATAGTTTGACTTTCTCTCACCCTGATGATAAACAGATCTATAGGTATGAAAATCAAAGGAGCTTATGGTGAAGGATGGGGGTGGTGGAGGAAACTAATGGGGGGGGGAGTTGATGGGGTGAAAACTCTGAAGTCAGCAGATCTTTAAATCCCAGTCCTCGAATTACTGTATCGATCACGGCTTTTTCTATTCTTACATCCCATTTTCAGCATGAGATATTTGTCGTGAAAATCAATTACAAACCAAGTGTTGCTGAGTCTCTTTATGAAATGAGGACGATTGCGGATTTTTAAATAATAAAAAAAATCCTTTATATAAACTTCTGATATCCAAGCCGTGTGACGATCGACCGACTACCGACCGTGCGACCTTGCCGAAAATGTTTAACACACCTTCTCGTAAGCTTTCAATTTTTTTTCGAGGTCGTAGGGGATTCTAATGTTTCCATTAGAACATTCTCGGGCTTTATAGACAGTGGCGGCGCCCACCCCTCTCCAGGTCTGCGGAGGACTTTCTTTGCGTTAGTCATTTCTCATCAATTTTATAGTTGCTTTTCATGGCTCGATCCCAAGCCCCTCAGTTTGTGAGGCGAGTGCACTATTGACTTCGCTACCCAGCGAGCGAGCTGAAATTTTGCAGGCAGGTTCATGTCAATGATAAAAAAGATGTATCAAAATTTCAAATCGATCGAATGGACAGTAGATCTAATTGAATTAATTTATGTTAAAATTATTTTATTTATCTCTTTAGACCATATATCCTGTTAATTTTTTTCGATAGAGTGTTGAGGTGCGTAATATATTCAACAACCTTTCATGTCGCGTAATAATGTGCACATAAAATTGACAGTACTTTTTAAAAATATATTCACGATCAGTGCGCATTAGATCTAGATCTATATTAAACACGTTTTACGAGACATAATTAGAATTTTGTATTTTCGGATTGTTGTATTATAATGAACATAGCTATGTCTCGTATATAGATTCTAAAGGATTTAAAGTGAAAAACTTGGTTTTTTAGGGGTTTAAAAAAATTAATATATATATATATTTAAATTATGGGGATTATCGCCAGCCGTTGTTGCCCTGATATCTGCGTTCTTTTGCAAAGGTACTTTGGCTGATTGAAAGGAATCGAGAGGCGTTGTATAACGCCCTGGGTATATAAGACCCGGGCTAGTCCTTGTCACATTAAGGTGCTTACCGCTCTGAGAGAGAAGAATTGCGCTTACCAGTTTATCTTTAAATACCTTGGAATTTCTACTCGAAGGGAGACATTACTGAAACAACATCTCAACCCCTTTAAGGGCTTTTCGCCACTGCCAACATGGTACCCACGAGGACCTCGGCCCTCACTCTGCTTTCACTGACCAAATGACTTCTCACCCTTGCAACGTCCGCCAGTGCCAGGTAAGTTGACGCTCTATAAATCAAGACTTCATGATCTCTACGATTTTTACGTTGGGAGGCGAGGTGCTCTTAACATTTAAAAAAAAGTAAACCATGCGCAGCATTTACAGGGGCGATACGTTTAAAAAAAAAATCTAACGTATACTTTGTCCCCGTTTTTCCTCGTCATGTCTCTATATCATAAATATAGGCCTAAATTTTTGTTCCTTTTTAATTTGTAAGCTAATTTACTCCTTGCGATATTCAAATGAGAATAAGTTTATAGTCATTTTGATAAGTGCCCATTTTATTTACACATCTTTGTTCATTTAATGGTGTTTGACTATTTTAGTACTTCACTTATTTTTATTTTTGGCTCTAGTGTTTCTCATTAATTATAGTTATTGCATTTCCCTTTAGCTGGAAGAGCATTATTATGCATATATAAAAATACATAAAGAATAAAGTAATTGTATTTACAATACGACCTCGGAGACAATGTGGATATTTGTAAAAAAAAAAAGTATATATCTTAAAAGGTCCTTTTTATGTTATTATTGCGTTTTGTTTGATATTGTAGTGAACTTGGGTGGTTTTCTCGTGGTTAGTGTCTCTACTTCTTTCACTCTACTTCTTCTGTACTAGAGACACTCTTGGTTCTTATTACGCCCAAACACCAACTCCAAGACTGATTTACTAATAAATTCTGTTTATTTCCTTTCTTCTTTAATTATGATTACTCTACCTAACACTCGTCCCTGTCCCAGAATGTGTCCCTATCTGTCTGTGTTCCTATCTCCGTCCTTATTCTGTCCGCGCGCGCGTGTGTGTGTGTGTGTGTGTTTGTCCAGTTCTCATCAGTGCGTCTCCTCCAATACCCGTCAGTCTCCGCCCCCAAATTCCCATTGTCCGAAAGTCAACTGTCAATCATCTTTTACCACCCCTAGATAGGACCGGATGGGTTCGGTTTATCGTAACCCACTCTGGTCACTAGATCCATTCCCTCATCAGCTGCTTCGACCCGTTCCCAAATGTCGGCGTCCCTTCATCTACCAGTTACGGCCCTAGTTCACACCTTCACCCTTGGACTGCCGTGTCTAACACCAGAGCTAGACCTATGGTCAGCCTGCTCAGTTCTCGTCTTCAAAGGATCGTTTGCGGCTTCCGTGCTCCTTGATTTCCCGATTCAAGCGAGGTAACATCAGAACGTTACATTTCGCACCTCTGGCCCTCTGCTGACGACCCACCCTTAGGGCTTCCCGAAGATGAATGGCAAAATTGCTCATTGATGCGACTCATAACCGTGGATTGAACAGCAAGTTAACTTTTTAAAGTTTTTAAAACTGATCTCAGCAAGTATCACTGTATCAAAGTGTTATTATCTAGACCATGTCTTGATATGAAAATACAGTCATAGTTGTAAAGTTATTCTTGATTTTTAAAGCTATGAAATCTGACGACATTGGCGAGACTCTTAACATTTTTAAAATAAATATTTCAAATGCATACATTACTTTTTAAAAACATATTCTATTCGTGTATTGCTTGAATTATTCAACTTTCAAATTAAAAAAAATGCACTGATTCCATCTTTACTTGTATAAACTGTAACTTTAGATAAAAAGTTACCGTCCAATCAGCCATCGTAATAAAACCAATTATTTTATTATTTTTATTTTATTGTAAATAAAACATCTTTCCTACTTAAGAAATGAGTTTAATTTCTCTGACATAGCTTAACTACTAATAGCATGTCTAAAGAGTCATTCATTCAGTTTTTACTATTTATCCTCATGTTGTCAAAGGGGTGTATTCTGGCCTGGAGGGGTATATTCTGGCCTGGAGGGGTATATTCTGGCGTAGGCCAGATTATACCCGGCAATATTCTGGTCGAGGGTTTAATCTGGCCTGTTACACCGGGGGCATTGCTAACACTGAGGCTAGAGCCCGTGTCTCCCTTTTGCCTCGGTTCGACAGTCCAGAGCGCTATCACTAGACTTTCGCGCCCCATGCTATTAGTGTTATCTAAATGGTGTGCAATCAGTATGGTAAGGTAGGATTCCGTATTTATACACTAACATACTGACTATTTAGTATGTGGCAATTCCTGGTGGATTGACGGTGGAAAGGAAACATATTCAGATTTAGTAGTGATATTAGGTTTGGAACATCGCTGTGTTAAAAAAAATTATCAATTACATTTTTGGAGTCCAATTCTTTTTCCCGTTTCGCCCTGTGTTTCTTTTCCCGTCACTTGAGAACCAGACTTTTGAGGATTCATTTTATGTTCTACTTTGATCTGTTTGGCAAATAATGATAACTTTACAGTTAATTATTCATACGCTGAAATAAGTAAGATTGTAAAGAACTGGTGTCTATGGGGTAGTAGACACCAACACTCAATGTTACATATTTGGGTCCCGTTGTCTAGGGTATATTAACTATATTATTAAATTCGTCTCTAGCCCCCAATATTACAATTACTTGACTTAAATGATTGTTAGTGTTTAAAAGCAGAACTACACTACAGATACTACAATATCTATACACATAAATAATGACGCACAAAAACTCTGTACACAACAGAGAGAATACTTAATGCCTAAAAATATATCATACAAAATGGAAAAGATTAAAAGGAATATATGGTTAATAATAACGATGACATTAAAATGAACGAGTATGAAGCATAATCAAAGCATTGTAGCTAAAAAAATGTAAAGTATCTATATGAGTATGAGCACGTCTCTATTACCATGCTTATATTTTATAACGTTAGTTTATTGTATTTCATTCATCCTAAGTGACAGTGTTTAATTCCTCCTGCGTATGATCATGCGTCGAAACATTTACACTGGCGATCATTGTGGGAGTAATTTTTCCCGGTCCATTTCTCACAGTCAGTAAACTTTCCAACAGTGGAGCAGAAAGTTTATTTCTGAAAGTTGGATTTCAATAAACTAACAGCTGAAAAAACGTAATAAACTTCTGCTGTTCCACGTGGAAGAGCCAACATTGTTTGTGCAAACATCGAAAGTAGCGAAAATATGTACTTTTTGTTTTCAATATTTCTTGTCCTCTGTCCAATTTAATGCCTGAAGGCATCATAACCCACGTCAGCCTAGACATTGCTTAAATCCGCAACTTGGTAGTTAATAAACTCGGCCTCTAAACAATCAAAATCTGCTGGAGACACAATTTGTGGAAAAAGTTGGGCCGGTTCCAAAATTTCCCGACTGTTCCACCGATTATCTGTTAGTGGGATTAATCTTGTCTCAAGCCAAATTCCAAAATAAAATGAGATGTTTATTGGATTTTAATTTAAAATATGTGAAGTAAATGTTTAATCAGTATATAATATGTAGGAAAGGTAAGTAGAATAGTATTTTATAAAAAAAATAGTATGCATGAAGCTATAACTATGATAATCTTCATGTCATTATTTTCTAACTTACTAAGTATACATTAATATAACATATCGCATGTGTACATTACATAATATACACTTCAATAAATTTTAATGTTTACATCCTCTGACATAAGTGAGAGAGTCACCGAAAGACAGACTATATTTTACTGATTTGATTACTAAATTATATTATTTCTAGAAAACTGTGACTAAATGTAAAATTCCGAGGAACTTCTTTAAGGGAACCAACAGTTCATTGTGCAGAAACGTTTTTTCGTCAACTTTCGTTGTAAGTTAAATTTTAAAACTTTTTTTTCGGTACATCTCACTTGAACAATTGTCCGAATATATATATATATATATCTACGCGCAGAGCATCAACATTACAAAAATGAAGTGTGGTCGACGGGGCCCCCTTGCCCTGGGGCCCCTGAATACATTCCTGAACTCAGCCCCTGGTGGCGACCCTGCTTGTCATCAGTGTCATTTTTTGGAGGAACTAAGGAACAAAAACAACGTGAAAACGATTTATTGACAAGGTATTTGAACCATAAACAGGACTTCATTAAAGTAAACACTGTAAATATCGCCGAAGGATATATTGAGTAAAATTTACAACACCTTTAGATAAGCTTTAATTTTGGGGATATTTTTGTATGTCTCAATAATCTAAGAGGGATTAAGACAATAAACCTTAAACAAATTTGTATGATTTGTGTGTTGTTTTGTTTTCAGGGCGGTCGGTGGCAGAGTTCTCTTAGGATCATTTCAAATTATTTACTATCTTAGGGATGAAAATTAGTTGCTTTTCTCAGAATTTATCATATTTATTATTTATACCAATCTTACGCTTATTTTATATTTTAAAGAAAAATATTTGTGTCTTTATGTTTTCTTCTTTCAATCTTAACATTTAAATAATATCCAGGCACCTTTTTGTGGTAATATCTTTTATGGAAACAATCTATTGCAGCTGTTTAAAACCACACTGGATGCAGGAATATCACACTTAAAACTCCATTAATAAATATTTAGTAATAGTAAAGTAATAGAAATTAAAAACACGACTTAAAAAGAAAATTAAAAATTAATATACATAATTTGCAATGTATGACGCGTCCATCACGTCCGTCTGTCCCGTCCCATCCATGACGCTAGGTGAGGTAAAATAAAAAATATAGACGTAAAATAATTTTTAAAATGTTTGTTTCGAGATTAGCAGAGCGCATTTCTCGCCATAAACTATTTGACGAGGCGTCATTTTTTAAGCTGTAATTAATATTTAAAGGGGACGAAATAAAAAGAACCATGGTTTTATTTGATGTCATTTATAGGCGTATTATTATAATTTTTTTGGTATTAAATGTCCCTTTTGTATGCTTGCATGTTAACATTATGTACGTTATTCTATATTTAATTTTCTATGTCAATTTATGATATCCATTGTTCGGATGACGAGATTTACAATTGGTTTGTGCTTGCTTGTCAAGGTTTGATGCGTTTTGAACTACAATGACATTTTTATTACTGCAAATGAAGTTTTTCAACTTATGCTTCAGTTTTAGTGTTTGTTTTTCTTTTAAACTCTACGAGCGTGCATATTTGTGTGTTTAAAAAATAACATATTTAAAAATTGGAATAACCCACTCCCGCCACAATAGTTTTTGTTGGATTGTCATTTACATGCAGTGGCACATCTAGGAATTTGTAGGGACTTGGGAGACCGATGGGGGGCGCGGTGGTCTAAGCTGTAGCGAGCTGGACTGCCGAACCGCTGCAAGAACTTGAGTCGCGAGTTCGAGGCGAGGTATTGGCAAGGCCCCCGGGGCATTGTACCAACCACACAATCCCATGCTCGTTAGTGGTCAATGAAACTTGTAAACGCCCCGATGGGCTCAACTTCTGTTGGGGACCCACATACATGACTGTGGCATAATATTTTATTTTAAAAAAATGTTGGACACTTATTTGCCCCCCCCCCCCCCTTAATTGGGGAACAGTGTTTGATTTCGAATTTTGTCCCCATCCCCCTCCCTCCCAAAGCTACACCACTGTTTATATGAAATATTTTTATGCGTCTTGGACGTATTTAAAAGAAAAATTACTTATATTATAGAACTGGAAGAATAACTTACTTGAAAATAATGAAAACTTTAATTAGAATAACTAAAACGTGTAGATCTATATTAATTATTAAAAACAAAATACAGAAACTAATAATTGTGTAAGAAGACAATAAATTTAAACTTTATTTATGAACTAATACTGATAACAGTAGATGTTTCGGCTAATGCCTTCATCAGTACAATAACATGAAATAAGTATTTACATAAATCTTAAAACATATTATTGATAAAAAATTAAATGAAAGGAAAAACAATAACAAACAAGGGCACAGGATACAGGAAAAAGGAGGAAGTTAAAGTAAAATACAAAATAAATAGTTCTGAGTTATTCACATTTGAAGACCTCAAGATAAGAAGCAACTATGTGACATTTTTGAACTTTTTAGTCATCCCCAGTATCTGATAGTGGATAAAAAATAGAATGTTCTGAATCCGGTTATGTTGAAAACAATATGTATCTGACCCAATTAACAATTCAAATATATTTAGTTAATTTATATGAAATCTGTATAGAATCTAATTTTTAACATTAAAACTAGATGATCTCAAAATTACAAAAATGTGACACAGCTGTTTCTTTCCTTAGCTCTACATGTGTAAATAGTTGGATTGTTTTGTTTACACATTTTTGATAATGAGGTGGTAATTATGTATGGACCAATGTCATAATAGATATGTAAAAGGTGCTGACTTGACAGTAATGAAAGCGTTTATGTGCATTCTCAAAACGTATATATCAAATTGTAAATACGTGTCAGGGAAACATTATAGAGCTATTGGGTTTTCCCTGACATGTCAATGTTGTTACTTGTGTTTGGTGCGGTGCGGTGCGCACGGTATGAAAGCGTATGACGTAAGAGTGTGAACGTGACGTATGAGAAGGCAGTTGTTTTTGTGTGAGAGAGAGAGAGAGAGAGGACGGTTGGTATATGGAGTTGTACTATGATTAATAAAGATTCCTGTTAGTACAAGGGCTTTGTGTTCGGTCTGTGTGTGCAATTTGGCGGCGAAGTAACGATCATAACCCATAGACAACGAATCCCCGACATTGGGGGCTCGTCCATCGCGATAGTCATCAATACATTGGTGTGCTATCGAGAGCCAGATCATCGCTGAACAGTGCAAGGTGTCGGATACACACCGTATCCGTCTTGCAAGTCGCAAAGGAACCAGACAGTTTTGTCGAGCATCAAGGCGTCGACAGTGCTGTTTAAATCAACGTTTTTGGGGTACGTTCCCGTACCAACAGAAAGGCATCCGCCTCTTTACTGTCCAGTATCCAGTGTGTGTCGGTGATAGTCCTGTCCTTGAGAGAGGCATCTGCCTCGTTGCTGTCCAGTGTCCAGTGTGTGGTCGGTGACAGTCCTGTCCCTGAGAGAGGCATCTGCCTCGTTGCTGTCCAGTGTGTGGTCGGTGACAGTCCTGTCCTTGAGAGAGGCTCTCTGCCTCGTTGCTGTCCAGTGTCCAGTGTGTGGTCGGTGACAGTCCTGTCCTTGAGAGAGGCATCTGCCTCGTTGCTGTCCAGTGTCCAGTCGGTGACAGTCCTGTCCTTGAGAGAGGCATCTGCCTCGTTGCTGTCCAGTGTCCAGTGTGTGGTCGGTGACAGTCCTGTCCTTGAGAGAGGCATCCGCCTCGTTGCTCTCCAGTATCCAGTGTGTTGTCGAGTGCCAAGAGTGAACAGTGCCAGCACTTACGACGAGACCAGAACAGCCCAGTAGCTACAAGGGCAGACCAGAACCAAAGAACCTTGCCTATTTCAAGTGCCCAGAAGGACAAGAACTTTGAAGAAATTGAACAATTTAATGTTATTCTATGGACAAACATGTGTGTATTTTCATAAAACTGTAAGTACAACAATTAAATAATTAGAAACTATTGAAAAAAAAAGTAACGCAGGCTAGACATTGCTAAGAGAATAAATATGGAAACTAGAGGGAAAAAAATGGAAGAGATGAATAAAATAATGGCGGAGTTTAGAGAGATGGGAGGAAAACACTTACAGTTAGAGGGTCAGGAGTTAAATGCGTTCGTGTTAGAGCAGTGGAGAAAATGGGAAGAAGACGAACGCGTAGAAAAGGAAAGACAGGAGAGGGAGGACATTAGAAAGCATCAGGAAAGGGAGGACATTAGAAAGCATCAGGAAAGGGAGGACATTAGAAAGCATCAGGAAAGGGAGGACATTAGAAAGCATGAGCTAGAAATGTTGAGAATCGCTAAAGAAAGAGAAGAAATAGAAATAAACTATGGGTTAAGTCTGAAATTAATAATGAAAGATGATGAAAATTTGATCTTAAAAGAAGCACTAAGAGAGAATGAGGTACTAATTGGAAATCGGCAAGCTGACCAAAGGCACAATGATACGCCAACGGTAGACCAGTTAGTTATGATAGATGAAAAGACAGAACAGAGAAGAGATACACAAGGGGAGAAATTTACAATAGTGATAATGGATGAATATAATGAGGGAAAACTGCAGAGTTTGCTGCAGAAATGGTAGAAAAAAGCACCGACAATGATGAAAATAAGAAAAATAATGAAACGAATAACTGCTGCAGTGGGTTCACAATGCAATATATGTGCTCAAAGGAACATTGTTTTGTACGGCAAGACAAAGGTGACGCTTATGACCTCCATAAACACACCAAGACAAATACAGAGTTACATATGGACAGTGACAATGTGCGGTCAAGACTGGCCAGAAATCAAAAGACCTTGACCGACAACTCACAGGACAGGTTTACGCGAAAAAGAGAGGACGGTCTTGCTTTTTCGTTACGCCTAATGAGTTTATTAATCTTTGGGGTCCTTAAGGAAATATTGAGTCGTGTGGGGGCAGATGGCTGGTACGCCGAGATATTAAAAGACACACACGTGATATGTCAAAAGTTTAATAGAGGTCAGGGTTATATTGACACCAGTTGCAACATGTTTTTTTCCACGTGGGAAGGGCCGCGTAGGCTTGCGCTAGTATACATTAGCCTGTATACTGGAAACAAGGGTCGATTTTTGTTTAAGATAGGTGACAAAAGATATATACCACCATCAAGACCAATGGCTATAATTTTTTAGGTATAATTTTTTGGAGGTTGTGTATTAATGGCTGTAAATAAAGAGGAACTGTGTATGCAGTATGAGATTTTTCCTTATAAATATGATATGGCATTTTTGGGATTGAATTTTGGAGTCCATGTGATATCGTGCCATTATTTTGATATGTGTTGAGGTATTTTTGAAGTTCATGACCAGTGTTATTAGCTATTATATGTACTAAAGATGTGATTATGTCATGACCATTTTTTTTCGATGATGTAAGAAATTTTGTTCCTGGAGACCTCAGGACATTTTTGTAAAGAAGATGTAATAATGATAATAAATTCTTATGATGGGATTTTCATGAGATTTTTTACGATGAAATAAATAGTTTATGAGAATTATGATTATGATTGCACTGTTCCAATGATTTCGCTATTCATGATTATAAAGTTGTTTTAAGAATTTTTTTTTAATTTGATGTTCACATTGATGATTATTAGTATGATGCTTATGTTTAAGATAAATAATTATATAGCTGGGTATGGATGGATAGGAGATCTCCATAACACACCCGTCCAACGCACTATGGGGACATTAAAGATACATGAGGAGTCCCACTGTGGGGACTATAAAGATACATGGAGAGTGCCACTATGGAACTGTAAAGAGACATGGAGAGTCCCACTATGGGGACTATAAAGATACATAACAGGTCCCTCTATGGGGAATTTAAAGATACATAGGAGGCTAATTATTACATGAGCAAGAAGGGCTCTGTAAAAGATCCCATGATGGGGACAGAGTTAATAAAGCTGGGTTGTGTTTTATGATTATCATTTTGATTACTTGTTGGGGCAGGTTGATAAAGATGACAAACTCATGTATTCAACCTTACAGATGTAATTAATTAAGAATTTCTTGTTTGTTTGTTTTGTTTGCGGTTGCAAACGAAAGTGATTCAATACCCTGTTGTTTTTTAATGTTGTTATAAATATCGGGTATTGATCTTATTTCATGTGTAGATTTAACTCACGGAGTTAAATCTAAGGTGAAGAGGGAGGATATGTCAGGGAAACATTATAGAGCTATTGGGTTTTCCCTGACATGTCAATGTTGTTACTTGTGTTTGGTGCGGTGCGGTGCGCACGGTATGAAAGCGTATGACGTAAGAGTGTGAACGTGACGTATGAGAAGGCAGTTGTTTTTGTGTGAGAGAGAGAGAGAGGACGGTTGGTATATGGAGTTGTACTACGATTAATAAAGATTCCTGTTAGTACAAGGGCTTTGTGTTCGGTCTTTGTGCGCAAGTTGGCGGCGAAGTAACGATCATAACCCATAGACAACGAATCCCCGACATTACGATTAATTGTTGATACTTTTAAATATTTTCTTTTATCATGTAACAAACTTTGCTTATTACGTTACATTCAAATTAAAAAGTTATTTGCTATTTACACGTGAAAATTTTTATATATATATATATATTTTTTTTACGTGTTCTTGATAATGTTGTAGTAATAGTGTATGGACAAATGGGCAAATAAACTGACTAGTCATAATCTTCAATGAAGCTTTCAAAGGCTTCAAATCACAGGAGTAATTAATATAGAGCATATTACAGTCACACATTTTATTTTTAACGTACTGTGCTGTATTATTGGTGCAGTCATAATTGGTACGCACTATTCAATGCCGCAAGTTACCAATATTTATGACTACTTCGAACATCAAACTGCTTTACTGTAATATCACTTTATGCGGTGTGGATTTCACTATGTATTTACAAGTATCATGCTCATGTTATATTAAACATGCAAACCCATATAGCGCGCAGCCTAACCCCAGAAGTTTTCTCATAACATATATATTCTTATATATAATGAAAATATATACTTTCCTATGTAGGCCTATGTCCGTTCGCAACTGTAGATTTTAGAAAGCCCACCGCTTAAACGCTTTGGAAAAATAAAAATACTGCACTAAAAATAACTCTTTTGGAACGTTTGTATACGATTGTTCCATATGGAAATGAGATTTAATTTTTCTCTCTCTGTCTCCACATTTTCTGATTATTTACTATTCCATTTTCAGGCAAAAGGGACAGTTAAAAAACTGAAATACATTTTTTATATATTTACTTTGAAAATTTCCGTTATTTTTGACGAGTAAAAAACTAGTAATTATAATAATTACGATGATAATGTTGATGATCATTAAATTAATAATAAAAATAATAAGAACAATTTTAATCTAGATACATAATTTGCTGTGTCCGTCCGTCCCTTCACAACGCTACTAATTTTAGAGAGCAGCGAACCTCTAAAAAGCCTTTAAAAAATTATTGCAGCAAATATTACTCTTTTTGAGCATCCGCTTAAAATTGTTCAATTGGAAATAAATGAATAAAATTAAAATAAATAAATCTATGAAAGTTCTGTATTACATTTAAAAAAAAAATTCTGATGTGTATTTTCTCAAAATTAATTGAATGCAGCTGAAATATATTTATTTTGAACTTTTTAGTTTAACTGTTTGATGCTCCCACGATTTTACGAGAGAATTTTTTTCTGCTAACCTAAATAAAGTTGTCAATAGGTGACAACCGTTCAACTGTTACACATTTCAGTTATCATTAAACTGAACGTTACAATGAAATGCTAAAAGGTTCTAATTCTTTAACTATAAGTTTTACCTGTAAGTTTATTATTATTATTATTTTTACTTACTTAATTACTTACTTATTTATTTATTTTAAAAGGTTAATTTTCCGTTTTTGAATGTTTATTGTTTCTCATTGTTACGTTGAGTTTAAGCTGAGCGATTGAGTATATCTACCCTGGCCTTACCTAAAGGGGCCGTCCATAAAATATGTCAGGCTCCTGAGGGGGGGATGTAAGAAAGTGTGACTGTTTGTGACAGGAGAAGTGGGTTATCCGGCAATGTGTGACGTCACAGTGTTTTATATTAAAATTTAATTATTTTGTTACTAAAAAAAGCTATATTTTTGTTCGAAAGTGTGACGTACAATAAGTCACACGTTATAGACAGTCATATGTCACAAGAAATAGACAGTCATGTCAGAAGTTGTAAACAGTCATATGTCACAAGTTATAGACACCCTTATGTCACACGTTATAGTCAGTCATATGTCACAAGTTAAAATCAGACATAAGTCACAAGTTTTAGACAGTCATGTGTAACACTTTTATGGACAGCCATGTATCACATTTTAAGGACAGCCATGAGTCACACTTTATGGACAGCCATGAGTCACACTTTATGGACAGCCATGTATCACACTTTATGGACAGCCATGTGTCACTAGCCCAGCCTAAATAATTGACCTCAAATATTTTTAAATTGCCATTTTCCTTGCTTCCAAAGCGACGGAGGACTAACCCCCACTTTAGTTCTACGCCACTGAAGAGGCCAAATGTCGACAATTCAAAAGTAACCGGTCACCAAATGTCTAAATAATTTAAATGTTACTTTTTAAAACAAAAATGAAACTAAATATGGATCCACAATAGAAAATTGATGATTTCTGACACATTCACCTAGGTTAAAATGAGACAGCTCTACATTAGTTGATATCTACATGTCTGCTCCCTCAGGTTAAATGAGTCCCTCAGGTTAAATGAGACAGCTCTACAACAGTTGATATCTAGATCCTGTCTGCACCCCCAGGTTAAATGAGACAGCTTTACAACAGTTGATATCTAGGCCCTGTCTGATCCCTCAGATTAAAATGAGACAGCTCTACAACAGTTGATATCCAGTTCACGTCTGCTCCCTCAGGTTAAAATGAGACAGCTCTACAACAATTGATATCTAGATCCTGTCTGCTCCCTCAGATTAAAATGAGACAGCTCTACATTAGTTGATATCTACATGTCTGCTCCCTCAGGTTAAATGAGTCCCTCAGGTTAAATGAGACAGCTCTACAACAGTTGATATCTAGATCCTGTCTGCTCCCCCAGGTTAAATGAGTCCCTCAGGTTAAATGAGACAGCTCTACAACAGTTGATATCCAGTTCACGTCTGCTCCCTCAGATTAAAATGAGACAGCTCTACAACAGTTGATATCTAGGTCCTGTCTGTTCCCTCAGATTAAAATGAGACAGCTCTACAACAGTATTATAATTTTTTTAAAATCATTGCTCCACACAAAATCCCGGGTACTAAGGGCGCCCTTGACATAAGCTAGGGAGCTAAAAGCGACTGGGCTTTCTGCGAGCCACACAATCATGTGCAATGTCTACAGAAACTAAGGAGCACTGCTTCACTAGTCTCAAAGAATGTCAAGGTCTGAAAAGGAATTAAAAAAAAACCAACAACATAACTGCATGCACTACTACAAACTCTAAAGACTGTATTAATTAAAAAGTAAGAGTGTCTTTAGAAAGTGTTTGTTAAGCATTTAGTACCGTATATAATCTCAAACACCCAAACATAAGTGTTTTAGAACTACATCAAATTCTCGGTTTTCCGTCATTCGAAAAAATAAGAGGCGGGGGGGGGGGGGGGAAGGCAGTAAAAGGACGTAACCCGTATCATGAAATTTAAGACATATAATCTACTTCATGGGGATTCGTTCAACCTCAGTCAGACAAACTTTTATGACGTGAATTTCTCAGAAATTGAACGTCATTCCTGGATGTCCGCTCACCCTCAAGTCAGAGGAAGTTTTACCACGCGAATGATTACGGAATTAAAACTTTTTTTTCCTGGAGGTCCACTCACCCTCAAGTCAGAGTAAAATGACTCAACCTTTTTTTCCTGGAGGTCCGCTCAGCTACTAAGTCAAGCATGCTTTAATACGGGAAAATTGCCCGCCATATACCTTAAATATGTCAGGCCGAAGCTCTTCAAATTTTTACGAATTGTGTTTGAAGAAGTAATAACACGACTCTACCTACGTGTACATATTTTGAGGAGCACTTCACTTCTGTTGTCGGTGTCAGTGCTCTAGACTCAGAGGACACGGATGATACGTTCTATGGCGTGCCGGAGACAACGTCTGAGTTGGCGTCGGAATACCTGACATGCAGCGCGCCATCATCTCAGCGACTCTGGTCCCACTTGACGAACAGATTGAGGCGCTGGACGTACAGTTTGATTCTACACCAGCACCTGTAGTGGGGACGCCTGAGTTGGTAGCAGACGGCACAAAGGAAGAGGCGGTGGGGGTGACCGATGTTCTTGATGTAGCAAAGTGGTTGGTCAGGCCTCGAGACTTGGTGTACCTGGTGATCTTCTTGATTGCTGCTGTCCTTGGATATATTTACTTTAACAAGTAAAGTTTTAAAACGGACCTTTTGAGGGCAACGGCCCTTTTGAGGGCCACATCAAACTATCACCATTTTAAATGGTATGGCTCTTAATGAAAAAAAAAAAAAAAGAAAAAAAAAAACCCTACTTTTCTACTCTTCTCTAGCAATTATTTATTGTAAACATGGTTTTCTATGTTGAATTTCACTTTGTTCTTCCATTTCTGGCTCAGTCTCTTTTAACATGTCTCTCTCACTTTCTCTCTCTGTCTCTCACACACACATAAACAAACACTCTCACACACTCACAAACATCCCGCTATCTCTCTCTCCCTCTCTCTTCCCTCTTTCTCCCGCGCTCTCTCTCTCTCCTTCTTGAAAAATTACCTATTAATTAATTGATAATGATAATGTTTATTAAAGCTAAAATAAAGATTTATGACGTCATTAAATTGAAAATTTCAAGGAAAGTAACAAAAATGGCCAATTGAAATTTTTAAATTGAGTTTTCCCCCCTGTTTTAAAGAAATCATTTTAAAAAATAACAATATTCTGAACTAATTTTTTTGAAAAAAAAATCCACACAAAAAATGAAATCAAAGTTATGCATACAATGGAAAAAAGCTAAGTATTATTTCTCAAATATTATTTCAAGGCATGTTACAGAAAGGTCCAATGAGTTGTAAAAAATATTTTTGAAAACATAATATAATAAACAATTATTTTTTAAAAAAATTAAAAAAAAAAAAGAATCAGGATTTGTAATTAACATATTACTATATCACAAGTTTTAGTTTAACTTAATATTTAACTTTAAAAAATATATATAAAATCAGTATACATTTTAAAAACATAGTTATCAATAAAAATAACCGATTTAAATTTAGGCACTTGGATGACGATTTCAAATTAATTTTAAAAATATAAAAGTAATACAGCTGTAAAAAAATTGTTTGATGATTTACAAAAAACATAAATACAAAAGTTCAAAATTTATTATTTTTTTCTAAGACCTCATAATCACTTTCTCACTTTGTTGCTTTCCTTCACATTGTGTTCCCTTTTCTGGCATTAAAAAAAAATGCCCATAACTTTAAAATTTAATAAGAAAAAATATAATATTGTTAGGAGATACATTTAAATATAAATAGTTCAGTATAATACTCATTTTTATGCTAATAAGGCACATTTGTCTTTCTCTCTCTTTTTTTTTTGACTCCGCACTTCCGCAACAATGAATTAAAACATGAGCTGATGCATAGTATCTAATGTTAATTAACATTAATTAATTATATTTAAAAGCCCCCCCCCTTCCATCTATATATTACGTACGCACAAAAGTCGTATTTCGTATCCCCTCCCACCTGTTGCACTCCTTCATTTTTGCCCCCCCCCCCCCCCCCC
>MUZC01004546.1:661587-690540 GCA_002072015.1 Radix auricularia | reverse complement strand
AAAAGACTAATTATGGTGGATATTTTGCCTCATTAATCAGCTTATTCAACTGAAGGAAAAAAAAATTCTATGAAAGGCGGGGCATTTAGACTTTCACACGCTAACATTACAAAAAGCATAGGTAATTCTGTCCTTTACTCTTGGCGAAATAAAGGAAAGTACACGGGGTATATAAAAGGTTTTTCTAAAGTCATTTTTATGAATATGCGTTGCTGGAAGACCTTATACTTAAGATTTAACTCTTGCGTAACAACCATTGCTTATTTAGATTTAACCCTTGAGTGTTCACATCCTTGGAATATCGAGATTTAACCATTTAGATTTTAGATTTATCCCATGTTTATCCAGATTTTAAAAATCATCACCTACTCTACATATACATTCTCTCTATCCCACAGAAAATGGCGAGTCTTCGTGCTTTACGGAAACTGAAAATCGGCGTTCCGATCGCCATCGTTATCATCATCAACCTGCTCTGCCTGCTGTTCTTCTCCTCCCAGAACGTATTAACCTGGAGATCCCCCCACCGGTACCTCGGCGATGACCCATACATCTACTCGACCATCGTTGGCCAGAACACGACCATCAACCCGGCGGTCAAGCTGAAGCTGGACACCATGAAGCGTGAGCTCAACGACACCAAGGTCACCAATGACGCCATGTTCCCGGCGAGTCAGATCGGTCGGTACATTATGGTGGACGCCGACCACTGCCGTGGGGTCAAGGAGCTCGACATCATTATCATCGTGCACACAGCCCCGGCCAACATGGAGCAACGACAGCGGATCAGGGACACCTTCGGAAAGGAGGACCTCTTCATCCCGTTCCACGTGCGAACGGCATTTTTGTTGGGGAAAACTTCAAACCGAACTCTGGAGAGGATGCTGTGGTTTGAGCACGCGACCTATAATGACACCGTTATGGGTGACTTCGTCGACGACTACCACAACTTATCCCTCAAGGGTGTCATGGGGTACCGCTGGGTGAGCGAGCACTGCAACAACTCCAGGTTCGTTCTTAAGATAGATGATGACGTCATGATCAACATGTACAAACTGCTCTACTCGTTCCTGAACCACATGAGCGGCAAGTCAAAGTCTATCTTCTGCAACCTTTGGCACAAGGACACGATGGCCATCCTGCGGACGGGCAAGTGGAAGGTCGAGCCGCACATTTTCTCCAAGCGCAGCACGTTCCCGTACGACTACTGCAGCGGCTTCGTGGTCCTCATGACCACCGACCTGATGGGCCCCATGTTTGACGCCGCGATGACCACTCCGTTTTTCTGGATCGACGACGTCTACCTGTTCGGCATGCTGCCCAGCGTGGTCGGTGGGGTCACGTACTACAACTACGCGCTTGACCGCAACATTACGCTCAGTGAGCATAGGGCGCACGACTGCACCAGGACTCAGGGCCCCCGCTGCCCGATCTTCGCTTCCACCGTTACTGACAAGGGTTTCTGGACCTACTGGGACCTCATCAAAGAAATCTACATGCCAGCCAACTCGTGGCACGTAGAGAACAAGATTGTCACGTGATAGGAACTTTCCATCGTTTTATATGGATTCTACTTTAGCGGGCAATGACTTGTACAAAAAACAACTAAAAAACAAAGGATTATGTATATTGCATTGCATACATATTGTGTCATAACGAAAATCAGGGAGTTATATTTACTAGATAATCTTATTTAAGAGTGAATACAATTGGCCCTTTACAGTTATTCGCAGGATATTCCAAGCATACCTGATGTCGTTTTTCGATTTAAATATTTTTAAAGTGGTTTCAAATGTTATCCAGGAAATAATTACACTTTAGTCTTTTGAACAAACACAAAAAGCATCAGTCAGCAATCAGTTATGGCTGAAACATTAATATAAATAATTTGAAGGCCACTTTTTTCAGGCACAGACATGATGAATATTTGTATGCCTTTTGTAACTCTGTACATGGTTTAGAAATTAACACCGCCATCTAAGGCCGTTCACATTTAGAAGAAAAAAAATCATGTTAAGCCTGGTCCCTTTTGGAACTCAGGACGTGTTAGCGCATTTTCGTATTATGTATCAGTACTTATGTTAGATATCAGCATTATGTAGTTATCAGTAATTGTGTTTAGATTTTAGACATATTTTTATGAATTTTCTTGTGTAATCAATATACCTGAAAAAAAATTATTTAAAAGTCATTTCTTGACATTTTAAATTTTTTTATTTTCTCTTTAATCTAACTACAAGTGGTTTGTGGTCACTGAAATAGGACTCATAAATGAAACATTCTAAATTTTAATCAGCTAATCGCCCAAATACTCCGTCAATTGTTGTTTGATAGATCGTAGTTGCCAATCTTGGTGAAAGTAGTTGAATGTTGAAGCTTGTTTCGAAAAAGTTTTCAATTTCTGCCCCTGGGCCGCTAAGATCTTGATTGAAGTCACCACAAATGATGACGTAAAACTCTCTAAACTTTTACACATATTCTAATGACGTCAACAAAAAAAAAAACTAATACTTTTGATAATACTAAGACTTCCGGCAATGGCGGCCGTTGCCTGCGCCAGTGTTATCTCTCGATTCGCAATGTTTTTTGGTAGTTTTAACGGGTTTTTTTTAACGGATCGAGTAACTGAGTGTTGATGCACAAATGGCAGGTCAGGACATACAAAAAACATGTATACATCATGGGTCTAGGACTTATGGATGCTGAGATCTAGGGTGATGACAGACGGACGGACAAAACGGGTGCAATAGCGCATTCGACTTCTCGAAAATGCGCTAAAAATTGTGAGCGGCTGCAAAGAATTGCTTCCACTTTCTAGTATTGAGTCGTATTGGTTATTCCCCTTTGACACCAAACTTTATTTAACCTTCACCCTCTCCCTCTTCATTAATAATCCTTAATTGGTAGCTTCTTTTCGTTATTTCACTTAGTGGCTTCCTGTGGTAGCTACACCAAGTAATGTAAACTCGAAACTACAATTTTGCCATTATAAATTCAAACAACTTTAAAGATTTTACAAATTAATATAAATTAAACAATTCGAATTCGAATACACATTTTAAATAAGAAAAGCAAATATTTAGTTAGAATCTATCTTTACCAACAATTTTAGCATAAAAGCGTTCAAACACCCATTTGAACAGTTTTCAAAAGCCGAAATCGAGAAAACTGTCTTTAAAAAAAAGAACAACTTATCATATTCCCAAAGATAACGCATCATTCACAGAAACGGATATCACAAATTTCATATTAGCAAATCTAACCATGCATTCTTTATAATGATATTGCTTTATTATTTCTAAAGATATTGCCTTATATTGCATTGCTATTTTCCTGTAAAAGTTTAGTTTATAATTTTATTAACTTTAACAACAAAGAGGAGTGCAAATCTTTTGTTTAAGTTTGGGATACAGATTTTTAATTCCGTGCTATCAATGCTTTCCCACCTTCTTTTATTGTAGTAGATTGAAGTGAACTAATCATCAACATTAGGGGCATCTCTTTCATTTCTTTGATTGACCATTATAAGTTCGTATTAAATTAACTTTAGCTAATTTTCATTAAAAAAATAATAAATCAATCAATACTTAATGTTTGTAAGCGCAATAACATGGTAATAAAACAGGTTGTTAACAACTAATCAGGATGGTTAGCCGTAACTTTAAGTAGTCCCTAAAAGCTTATACCCGGGGTTTATCTTTGTTTTCTTCAAGTTAAGATACATAGCGGCATACAAGAAATAACAGGCGAGGGACGGTGACAGACAGTAATGTTGTAATATTCCGGTATATATACATATATACATACATACATATAAACATACATATATATATAAACACACACACACACACACACACACACACACACACACACACACACACACACACACACACACACATACACACACACACACATACACATATATACATACATACATATATATATACAATATCTTAAGTTCAGTTGGTGTTTGTATGTTTCATTTTTCGACTGTAATATCGGCAATCTCGGAAAAACCAAATGACAGACAGGAAACCAAATTTGTCAGGATGGTTCCTTCTAACCGCCAGATGGTTTTAGTATAGTTTTTTTTAATAGTCCCTTTTTACCCAAAGGCTGTAAATTAAACAATCAGAAAATGTAGAGACAAAGAAAGAAAAATAAAATCTCAATTCCATAATGTAAACTTTAGCCGGACGTTCAACACGATTTATTTTTAAATCCTTTATATTAACTTATGGTGTCTGAGCCGTGCATGCCGAAAAAACTTTGGATCGATTTTAACCCATTTCCGCGTAAGATAGCGAGCTGAAATTTTGCAGGCAGACTCATGCCGATGATAAAAATGATGTATCAAATTTTCAGATAAATCAAATGAACAGTAATTGAATTATTGAATGTTATAATTATTTTACTTATCTCTATGTATCATGTTAATTTTTTTTAGATAGATTGTTGTGGTGTGTATTATGTTCAACAACCTTTCCTGTCGCGCAATAAGGTGCGCATTATATTGACAATAGGGATGTTCATAATATGGCGGAAATCTATTAATAGAAATATTATATCTAAATTTATCTTTTGTAAGGACAAATTCATAAAAAAATTAATAAAAGATACGAGTCAATACGTGAATGTAGGTATATTGAGAATGATTGATCTTCTCAGCTAATTTTTAATTCTACGTTAATTTAAAACAACTAATTGGACTTTCAAAATAAAAATAACAATTTCGTAATTTTTCTAGGCTAACAATTTTGAGAACATAGTAATTTGACTGTATTTATGCCTCAAAACTTTGTTCCGCTAAAATGTAATCTAAAAAAAGAACATTACGAAATGAGCTATGACGTTTTCCGGTTTTAGAAATGAAGAACCCTATACTTTAAAAATATATATTTCCGATCGGTGCATTTTACGAGACATAACGAGAATCTTGTCATTTTGTATTGTTTTGCTCCGCGTATTATAATGAACATCTTTATAGCTATGTCTCGTATATAAAGGATTCAGAGTAAAAAAAAATCATGTTAACCCTGGTCCCTTTTTGGACTCAGGACGTGTTAGCGCATTTTCGTATTATGTATCAGTACTTATGTTAGATATCAGCATTATGTAGTTATCAGTAATTGTGTTTAGATTTTAGACATATTTTTATGAATTTTCTTGTGTAATCAATATACCTGAAAAAAAATTATTTAAAAGTCATTTCTTTACATTTTAAATTTTTTAATTTTCTCTTTAATCTAACTACAAGTGGTTTGTGGTCACTGAAATAGGACTCATAAATGAAACATTCTAAATTGTAATCAGCTAATCGCCCAAATACTCCATCAATTGTTGTTTGATAGATCGTGGTTGCCAATCTTGTTGAAAGTAGTTGAATGTTGAAGCTTGTTTCGAAAAAATTTTCAATTTCTGCCCCTGGGCCGCTAAGATCTTGATTGAAGTCACCACAAATGATGACGTAAAACTCTCTAAACTTTTACACATATTATATGGCGTCAACAAAAAAAAAAACGAATTCTTTTGCACGCTTTCGCACCACTAACCAATAACTTTAACTCTTCAATGCTTGAAAAACGATGTATTCGACTTCCGGCAATGGCGGCCGTTGCCTGCGCCAGTGTTATCTCTCGATTCGCAATGTTTTTTGGTAGTTTTAACGGGTATTTTTAAGGGATCGAGTAACTGAGTGTTGATGCACAAATGGCAGGTCAGGACATACAAAAAACATATATACATCATGGGTCTAGGACTTATGGATGCTGAGATCTAGGGTGATGACAGACGGACGGACAGACGGACAAAACGGATACAATAGCGCATTCGACTTCTCGAAAATGCGCTAACAACTTTTTTTAAAACTTTTTTTTTTAAATTTGTGCACTATTTTTCCAAAATGCTTTATTTTGAGCGATGCGCTTAAAAAATCTTTTATTGTCAAATTACCATGCCCACATGTTCGTGTACGCTTCTTAAATTAAGCTGTGCTATCTTATTGTAATATCGTATTTGAATGGTTTTGCTTTGCTGTACAGTGGTTACATTATAGATGAGTTAAAACTATTTCAATACATTTGTCACACAATGTATGCTATTTATTTTTAACATGTGGGAATACGATAGAGAGTTTTGATATGTTATTAATAAGAAATTGAAATTTCTTAAATTTTTTAAATTGTTATTTAAATACAGAGTTAATTTTATTTATGTCTATTTTATATGCTTTAAAAATGCTGTATAACATTGACTTAATATGTTAAAATGAGAGAATGAAAATGCGATTTTTGTTGTTGTTGTGATTCAATACTCGACTTTTAATACCAACCTAATTCTGTAATTTGTGAGTTTATGTTTACATAAGATATACACATATACAATTTAATTGGCTACCGGACTTTCTAACAGAAGCAGATTAAAGTAAATAAAGTATTTCTGAAAACGCTTAATTATTTTTTATTGCGAATTGCATATGCTATGTTTAATTCTATTTATTTGAAATAAACATATATAGGCTATTTTTAAAATAATTTTGTCCTATTGTTTGACATACTTTCAATAACAGACGGTTGATTTTTTAAATAATTTATTTTTGTTTGTTTGTTGTTTCTTTTTTTAAAATGTGGCATATAATTTCTTAATTTTTTAAAACAAAATCTGTTGTGGGGTATGGAATATAATTAACAAAATGTGATGCCTTATTGGCATGCTAATGGGGATTCAGAAAAATAATTTAATTCTTTTATAAATTCCATAAAGACGTAAATTTAAATCGTAAAATGTAGACACGAATATACAGGTCAAATATTTTTTCCATATTAAAACAGCTTCTCTTACGTTTTAAAAATGATGTTATATTTGGTCTAGAAATGTTATATTAAGAAGATTTTATTTTAAGCCAGAAGATTGCTCTAAATACAATGCGGGCATTTTCTTGAATTCTTTTTAATCCGAACGCTTTCGTTATTTCAAGTATTTTTGAAAGACTATTTCATGTAAAACATTAAAATTTTTTAGTTTATGGGCGCTATATATTATGCAGCTTTTGCATTTTTGAAAGGGGTGGGGGTGCGGTAGTGCCATATATTCTTTATCTGAAATCACATTTACAATATTGTATTACTTGAAATTGCGTTATGCTGCAGTGTCGTGAATGTTTATCAACTTTTTTAGTGACACGATAGTGGTAGAGATCCTCTTGGTTCGTCCATAAATGACGTAACGCTCCTAAGGGGAGGGGTCCCCAGGTTTGAGACGATATGAGACGAGGGGCAAGGTGGGTTAAATAATGTATGACGTCACGTCAATACATGCTCCTTTAAATCAAAGTTTCAAATAAGAATTTCGATTTCTTACTATTTATTTTATGAAGTTTTACATGGATTCACTGATGCTACGATAAATAGAGTGCAGCCTTAAACTAAAAACGTACTAAAATGGCAGTATTATTAGTTGAAATATGCTCTTTTTCAAATATTTGTGACGTCAAATTTATAAACAAACAAATAAAAAGTAAAAAAAAACAAAAACAAAAAAAAGCAATAATCAGAAATGAGTCGTGCGAGTTGGGATTTATAGTCAAAAACGTCGTTTTTACGGGCTATTTATTATAACTATAATGAATAGTATTTTGACGTGGTGCACATTTATGGCCGGTAGCGACGGTTGTTGGGCGGGAGGTACAACATGCCACCGAAACGAAAGCGGGGCGTCCTTGGACGGGCTTTTTTGCTCGTAATTAATAATATCTTAAATAGTGACGTCACGTAACAATATTTTATCGCGAGAAACACGCTCTATTAATCGCAAAACAAACACTTTAAATATTAATTTATGAATATATTATCATTTTTTTTAAAAATTGAGAGTTACCTCGCATAGCGTCACGGACAGGACGGATGGACGGGACGAACGGGTGGGACATACATTGCAAAATCGGGTTTGTGAGACAACTATTCTTTAATTAACCAAATAATAACAATTTTAACTGTTAAATAATGTTAGCTTGTATATTCTATGATATTTTATACTAAATTTACTAAGAACATGTAGGCAGCCATTTTGTTGCTATTGTTTTGAACTCACCTAACCGTAACTGTTTACATAAAACAAAAGCACCAATAAAAATACCAAATAACTTAGATTACTAGGTTTAGAATTCATAAATTATAAATTTAAATATAAATTTAATTGAACTTAATTCAATTAGAACAAATAAACCCACTTTAACAAAATCATACTTAAACGTTTAGTATAATAATAATAATAATAATAATAGTAATATCTTAAGTCTACTTAAGCCTTAAACTTACCTAAAATGAGAATTTTAGTAATAACCACAATAATTTTAAGGGCATTAACATCAACCAACAGTGAATGGTACCACAAAGTTTTCGCTGCATGCTAATTCACCAAAGTACATATAAATATCATATCAAAAATCCCTTGGTGATAATAATAATAAGTTCGTTTAGCATGAGCAATATTCCAAACGATGGCGTAACTTGCCTCAGTTGAAGTGACATCTTCTTTGCTTAAATGTAGAAATTTTAGTGTCTGCTAGTGGCTACTCATTCCAGACTTTAATTAACAAAGCAATTTTCCTAAATCATAGAATAAATTATTTTCAAACATTGGTTTGTTTTTGTTTTTTTTTTTTTAAAAAAAGAATCATTATTTTAAGATTATAATACCTTTTCAACGATTTTTTTTTAATGTCATAATTTTTTCGGGAGCCGCTATGTGAGCCCCGAAGAATATACAGTGTAGTTGTATACCGCGCTCAGTGGGTGTTCCTATTGATTATAGTGGATCGGGGTGCTAAGTAATTAAGAAGTTTTTAAACACCTCAAAAATCATAAACCGCACCAAGAAGCATCTAAATAAGTTATACATCGTTTCTTCTGGTGGTCTTTGAGTGAAATTTGAATGATTCGAAACTAAATTCAGTTGTGAATAATTTTTAAACAATTGTATTTTCATCTTTTCTTTTCTTTTCTTTTTTTTTCAGGATAAAAGATAATTGGAAGTTTGGCTCAAATACTCCTCAATTAGAAGGGTAAACCTTCGGGGCGTGTGATTTCCGTCTCACATGAGCCGATTTAAGTGACAATCTGGAACTATACCATGAGAAGTCGAACCTGGATAGTTTTCAAGTGCTAAGTCTTTATGCAGGGCAATAAGCAGAGCTCAACCATTGTTATAACAGCCAAAATTTCGTGTCTGATGGAGAGTTAGCGCTCATAGAAATGAGGTCAGCGCTACTTTTTTTTAGCTTCTTCATTTCCAAGTTTCATCGTATCCCCACCAATAATAATAATAATATTAATAATAATATTATTACTATTAATATTAATAAAAATACTTCTATTGTAACAATACTATAATAATAATAACAATAATAATTATACTCTACATATTTTTCATGTTTCAATGTCATGTTTTTGCCCATGGTAGTCAATGTCCATCAAGAGAACAAGAGAAAGTTTTTTTGTGTTTTTTTTTTTACACTGTGAAACTTTCAATTGTGAGCAAAGTCTGCTCAATACTCTTCGGTTGATAGGGCTAGTAATTGGTAAACATTAGACGTATTAATAAGGCTTAAACTGATTTTTTTTACCTTGAAACAAAATAGATTTGATAGCATGGAAGATAATTGAAATAATATATATTTGGCACCTGTGCTGTCATATTTGGAAGCTATCGTGATAGGATTAGTTGCTGGGTTGATAGGCTAGTTGGCGGGTTGGAAGGATTAGTATGCGGGATGGTAGGATTATTTAGCGCGATGGTAGGATTAGTTGGGGGGTTGTTAGGATTAGTTGGTGGGTTGATAGGATTGGTAGTTGGCTTAATAGCATTATTGGTTGTTGGGTTGGTGGGATTGGTTGGTGGGCGGATAGCATTTGGTGCTTTCTATATAAACCAAAAATTTTCGGGGTAGCGGCCACGTAACAATGAAAATACGGAATGATAGCATTCGGGAACCACAACTCAATTGATATTTCCTATGAATACGTCATTGTCACATGGAAGGTTGAGGGATGGGGGCGAAAAGGGGGGGGGGGGCTATAACAACGCAATAAGTCATGGCCGTGACCTATTTGGGCTCTTTAGAACGAAACGCCCATCTATTCACCTCCCCGAGAGAGGACGTTTCTTGTGCAGCAGTAGGGTCAGACCAGTTTCCGTCGCCCAGTTGTCAGCCACAGCCTTTCAAGTATTGTAGTTTACACGAACCCTCTCGACACCAATGTACCGAGTAGCCGGAAGTGATCATCCATCACTAGGCAACAGCCGTAAACAACTTGGAAACGTGAATGGCCCTACAGGCCTGGGAAAAGAGGAAATAAAAAAAAAGTAAACGTAGGTTTGTCTAATTAACGTGATTTAAGTGACCACGACTGATTGCGAGATGGCACACGCCTACACTGTTAAAAGTTTTTAAAAAAAAGAACAGATTGACGTCTGAACATTAATCAACCGATTTACTGTAATTTAATGAGATCTTCCAGGAAACTTAAATTTCAAAACTTCGACATATTTTTACGATGAAACTTAGATACCTTCTCATAAGATCGGTCCGTTACCGAGATGAATGATGTTCATATTTCATTTTCATGGAGAAAGATCTTCATTTTTAAATAAAAAGATAATTTGATTTCAAAGGTGTATTTATACAATGCACCATTAATCAACAAGGATTTTACCGGAAAGACTTAGATATTCCTTGTGCACTAAAACCAGTCACTTGAAGCGGAGTATAGACTAATATATTTGCTTTGATTGTAAAATGAACTAAGCTGTACAGTACTGGGGCCCAAATCAGCCAGGCGTCAAGGTTGTAACGTCGAGCACCAGTGAGGCCATTACAACCAGCACATAATCCCTTTTAGGAAGTGCGCCATCCGACCTTCTGAGTATTCGTGAGACAATGTGGAGAAATAACTTAAGAACACAAGAGTGGCATCCGCGTAGATTTTCAGTAATGACGTAATTTATTGATGTAATGCTAAAGATATAGTTGACATTGTATTCTTATTGCATCACATTTTGGCTTTAAAAATAAATTCCACCTCGAAATCACTGCCCGCTTATTTCACGGTAGGTGATAAATGTTTCTTTATGTGGCGTTTTTTGAATGAGGGGCTCGTCGTTACGAAGGCAGGAGATGGCTTAGTACTTGTCATTATTGTCATTTTTTGGGGGGAAGAATTAAGGAACACAAACAACGTCAAAAGGGTTTATCGACAAAGTATTTGAACCAGGAACAGGACTTCATTAAAGTAAACACAGTAAATATCACCAATAATCTAAGAGGGATTCAGACGATAAACCTTAAAACACATTTGTAAAATTTGTGTGTGTGTTTATGTTTTTTTTCAGGGCGGTCGGTGGCAGAGTTCTCATAGGATCATATTATTTTAAAATTATTTACTATATTAAAGATGCAATCAGTATGGATCACAATCTTACACTTGTTTTTTTAAATAAAGGTTTGAATCTTTTTATTTTCCTACTTTCAATATTAATAATTAAATAACATGCAGGCTCTGTGTTATTGTATTATGTTTATGGAAAAAAATTATATTGCATCTTTTAAAACCTTATACAAACAGGGATATCCACACTTTAAACCGAATTAATAAATAATAAGTAATAGGGAAAGGCGACTGGTTCGCGAAGTCAATAGTGCGCTCGCCTCAAAAGCTGAGGGGCCTGGGATCGAGCCCACGTTAAAGCCACTATAAAAATGGTGAGAAATGACTAACGCTAAGAAAATCCTCCGCTGACCTGGAGAGGGATGGGTGCCGCCAGTGTCTACCAAGGCGAGAATGTTCTAATGGAAATATTAGAAACCCCACGACCTCAAAAAAAAAAAAAAAAAAAAAAAAAAAAAAAAAAAAAAANAAGGCAAGCGTTATTCGCACGGTTTTGACGTCATAACCGTGTCGATAATTTTTAACATTATTCGCACGGTTCGACCGTGCCGATAATTATTCGCACGGTTTTGAAATACTAATCTACACTTTCTAACTACAAAGTTTAAAAACTAATATAATGTAACGTATTAGTATAGTTGATATTTAAGTTTTAGGACACTGACTACCGTTAATTGATTTAATTGTTGTTTAATTGAGTCAAATAAATATTATTAGACCTAATAGCCTGCGCAAATAAAACAAATATAAATTACGCCAATATTTAGTTACTGATAGACAGTGTCACTGTGACTGTTACTCAATGAGTCAATGGCTACAAATTATGAAGATGACAATGATTGTGAGATTTTGAACAAAAAATATCAAACATTATTCGCACGGTAAACTAATTTTGCGGTCACTTATATTGATAGCAATAGTATTTGAGCAAGAATATAAGTCTGAGCGGACCTGCATACCGCCGTTCGCTAATTAATTATTAATGATTTATAACTAATCATTTATTAATTAAAGTGAAAGACTTTATGATGGTAAAGCATCATTTAAAAACAAATTAAAAAGTGAGAGTCCGTACTCTGTTCTGTAGTGTAAGTGTAAGTAAGACTGAACTGAGTATAACTTATACTCAGTTCAGTCTTACTTACACTCTTACACTTATACTATAACTAACTATAAGTATAAGCATACGAGTAACTTCAGTAAACGAATAGATAATAAAAGCATGGGGTGGGGGTATATAAAAAAATTGTCCCTGGGAAAAAAGCCTGCTTGAGTTTTCGCAAGCATCGTCACTGATGTTGTAAATTACTTGTAAAACAAAAACCAACAACAAAAAATAAAAAAATAAACTGTATCAGAATTCGATCCACTAACCAATAATGTCACTGTCACTCTTTTTAGCTGACTAACCATTAGTCTAGATAAGCTTGTGTAAACTTGAGATTATTTAAGGTTATATCTAATTATCATTGATTAGACTATTTAGACATCAATCTACTAATTTCTATGGCAGCGCTACTTTAAAATTTCAGTAATCATTAAATTGTAACTAGTATTAGTACTATAAACATATAAATATTAGTACTATTAACATATAGCTGCACAATTTAGCCTAAATCGTGTGAAATCGACTGTTATTTTTTTATCAGCAACTGGGAGTACGCATGCGCGACGACCTGACCCGACCCGTGCGAATAATTTTATAAATTATATGCACGGGCAAAACCGTGCGAATAATCACTTCGAAAAAAAAGAGGTTATGGGACTAAAAAAATATTTTAAAATAGTCAAATAATAATAATAATAATAAACAAAAAAAAGAAAAAGAAAATAAATAAAAGTTATATTAATATGAAGATGATAATGATGACCACCATTATAAGATAATAAAAATGCTAACTCTAAAAATAATTTCAATAAAGACAAGGTATCACCATACAAAAATTACAATAATTTAAAGACTGTTACAACTACACAACACATGTTCCACAATAAGCTGCAGGTCAATACGTCAAAGTTCACATCGCGTCTGGGAGTGGGAGGAACAACATCCTGTTTATTATTAAAACTCGAATTGATCCCATTCAGTTAATATCTCTTGAAAATAAACCCGATAACGTAGATGATGTTGACTGATAAGTTTTCATATCTCAAACTCAAATCTTACCACGGAGACTTGCCGGCGAAGGTGATACCATTCTCTTGATAAAAATGTAACAGCTTTTTTTGTTTGCAGACAAGCCAATAAGAACATACTGGAATGTTTACTGGAATTGATAAGAAGGTGGTGTAGCAAGGTAAAAAAAAATGGTCTACTTAATTATGATAGTAAAGTATTTTTAAATTAGAGTCGACGTTAGACTCAGTTTTTTTGCTAAGTATATTTTCTCTCTCTCTCTCTCTCTCTCTCTCTCTCTCTCTCTCTCTCACTATCTCTCTCTTTTTACAAGGTGCTAAACAACGACACACACCTACATATGTAACATTGGATTAAAAACTGAACGTATGCATACATTTCAAAAGTTAATGAACATTAAATAATTGTATTCAAATGACGACTCCCCCCCCCCCCGAAAGTATCTTGTTAAGTTGGAGATTACCCCCAATAGAGACCTCTAGCTGAAACAATGTTTGATCAATGTGCAATCACGACTGTTGCTAGTCGTCTAATGTATTGGCCAGAGAGCGCTGATAGGTTTGATATGTTAGCGGTTTTATTCTTTCAAAGAAAGAAGAAAAAACCCCAGGAGGAATGAATAGTTTTGTATATAGTATATAAGTTTATAGTTTGGTAAATAGTCGTAGGTATCAAAGGGAAATTAACGAGAAATTCACTTGACAGCATCACTCATAAATTTAATTTCATTTAAAAGGCAATACCAAATGCTTCTTATTTTTAGAAATCGATTATGGAAAAAAAAAAAAAAAAAAAAAAAAAGATAAACTTTTCGGGTCATTTTCTACTTCGGTACATTATGTTCTGGGTATTTTAATACTTTCAAAATTTGCACAAAAGCATTAATTTTTAGAAAATCCCTCCTTTCAAATTATGCTTAATGAAAGCAGATTAATTTTTTAATAACAAAATCTGCTGTCTGCAAAAAATGTAATTCTCTCAAGACGACGAGGAAACTAAAAAAAACACACACACACAAAACCAAAAAACTGTCAAACTCCATGCACTTGTCACTGGTCTGTCGAAAAACGTGCCCTCTTGAAACGTATATCTAAAAAAAAAAGGTTTGAAAATATAGCAATTTAAAGTTGGTGACGATTCAATGAGTGGTGGCGTATTTATTAAATACACTAAGGCATATATCGATTAATTTAAATTTAATCGTTAACTTTTGAAAAATTACCGAATAATTAAACGATAATTTTGATTAAGATATAAAATAATATATTAAAATAATTTTAATCGCTAATTTTTTTTACCGATTAATCGAGAAATTAATCATTAATTTCCGCAGCCCAACTTAACACCTTTGATATTTCAAACATTACATTCGCTGAAAAACAATAGATGTTGAGTTTTATATGTGCTGTGTGTGAGCATGCATACAATCCCATGTGTGTGTTTGTGTGTGTGTGTGTGTGTGAGAGAGAGAGAGAGAGAGGGGGGGGAGGGAGTGCAAAGTAATTTTCCTTTCTGAAATATAACAATGTTTGACAAAGAGCTACCTGCTGTATATAATTGATCCGGATGTTACATTGAATATGCAACCCTAGTCCAATTTACAAGGAGTCAAGACTAAAATGGACGTTAAAACTGTTATAAAACACTTGATATTACAATCCTTTTAAAAATAAAATTTTGATTTTTAATATATCAGTACCAAGTTTTTTAATTTAAAAAATTACTTTAGTCTTTCTATCTATGTCGGATTAAGGGGGGGGGCTGAGCGGGCTAAAGCCAGGGGCCCCCAACGGTTTAGGGCCCCAAAACTTTTTATTTTTTATAAAAGAAGTGTTCAAATGTTTGCACGAACCCTTGAAATTATAAAAACTTAAAAATATAATAAATATTAACTATACAACTGATCGCGATTCAGACCTGATAGTGTTAATAATCGATAAAACGTAATTTAATTGGCTCACTTAGAGAACATAGTATAAAGTATAAATTATATTTTTAAAATTTCTCATTTTAGGCGCGTGATGCAACCGGTGTGGGGTTCGATTCCCAGCAGTGGAAAATATTTTTTTTCTTTTCACACTCAATTGTAACATATCGCAAACACTTCAAACAGTTATTTCTTCGTGTTCGTTTATTATTTTTTTCATTATTATTATTTAGTTACAGTCCTATATTAGCTGTTAACAATCATTTTATTTTAAGGGACGCTGGCTGGATAGGGCCCCCGTTTCATTGCAGCCCGGGGCCCCGTGCAGTCTTAATCCGCCCCTGCTTTCTATAGATACAGTTTAAAGTATTAATCAAAGAAAGAAAAAATAATTTTTAAAAGGCATGTTCAGATTTGTTAAATATAAAGAACCTCATTCACCTGGGCTTGGTCAGTGGTGTATGAATGAGGCGGTGCGCCCCCCTCCTCCCGTGTTTCTCTTTTTGGAAGTGTGGCATTCTCTGACACAGTGGTGACGCACCTTTTTGGGGCCGCGAGCCGAAAATTGAATCCAAAACCCACTTATTTATTCAACACTGCAATTAAAACTCGAAAATTGGGGGTCCGACTTAGCTGATTTGATTAAGGAAGTAATATGTTAGTCGCATGCCAGCTCTGCGTGCCGACTGTGGCACGCGTACCATTGTTTCGCTGTCACTGCTCTAACATAATGCGAAATAGAATTTGGTTAGTGGAGTCATGGAAAAATGATAGTACTTGGCGGAGCGGGGGGGGGGAGCTCATCCTTGACTTAACTTCATACGTCCTAGATTTTTTTGTTTGACTCTAAATCTTTGATATTGAACGCGGTGGGCATTTATTATGTTTATATCCTTTGAAGAGGTATGGTATTTTTTATTTAGTTTTTAACGAAATTTTCCTTGCGTTTATACATTTGAAATGTAAAAAAAAAATATAATAAAAAAAAAAAAAAAACCTGCAAAAATATTAGTATTTTGTCAAATTTTCACCAACTACAACATCTGTCGGGTTGAAACAAATGCCAAACAATAGCTAATAATATTTAGAACAATGTTGGAGAAGGCATTTTTGAAAAATCTCTTTTCGTTCGACTCCCGTAATTTTATCGGCTATTTGTAGATAGCTTATTGTTTTGTTTACTTTCAAAGCCATTGATTTGAAATGACTTTTAAAGTAATCTAGAGTGATAGTTAATGGGGTTTTCCCGCTTTGTGAATGCTAATGTTAGATTGGTGCACGATGCGCAATATGTTGACATACGGCGTGATGTAGCGTGAAGGGAACTGACGTCCTATTGTTTTTTTTTTTTTTCAGAATTACTTATTGGCCATGACTTAAATTTAATCTAGAATGATTTCCCTTGAATAAAAAAATCCCGGAAATTCCCTGTTGGAAATTGCGTTTAAATCACATTCGAATATTTATTAGATCTACATTTTTGCACTTGTTTTTGCTCCTTGCCTAAAAGGACGACAGGTTTTTTTTCCTTTCTTTTCTTTTTTTATTTCTAGACTGTATCATCAGATAATTGTGTTTAAAAGTAGTTTTAAGGAACTAACAAGTTATATCACTAGGAATAAACAAAAAGATTTTGTTTAAACCTAACTTTGATAGCGTTATTTCCACAACTGTATAGCAATGGCGGATCGGCAGGAAATTTTCCATTGCACCAGGGACCGGTGACCTATTTTCCCTGTATTGACTTGAAAGCGAAATGCAATTTATTTTATTTAATTTATTTCATTTTATATGCTTATTACCGTAAAATTGATATATTCTATATGGTTAGTCAGTAAAAATGTTTGCAAATGAAGGATTATAATTACATTTTTCTACCTTTTCTTGATAACGTCTGCGGACTGTCAGCGGATGGTCCACATACAGGCACCGGTCCGCAGACCACCACTTTGAGAAGCACTGCTCTAAAGCAGGGAACATCCAAGTTTTTAATCAAGGCACCGAATCATTGGCCTCACTTTAGGTTGTCAGATGAGTGTCTTAAAGGGCGTAAGAAAGTTATTACTCAGAAATAGTGTCCGATAAAACGAACGTAAAACTAAAAATACGGGCTTTCCTTTTAATTAACAAGATGAATAGAAAATAAAATTAAACATGGATCACCTCGGACTTGTTATGTTATAGACTTTTTGTTTATATGAAACTATTGATATGTTCGAATTTAACGGACAATTTTGTCAATGCCTTGGTATCATGAATTTTTAAAAAACCATTTATAGAGATCTGTTCTTTAGTTTAAAACAAAGAATCAAAACAAGTCGAAACAACAGCAATCAGTTTATTTCCCCCAACTGCAGCGATAAGTCAAATTAACATTTGGATGGGCTTTTCGAAGTAAATGGAAAAGACATAAACAGGACGTAACAAAACAGCGAATATTTCGGCAATGAAGCCTTTCTCAACGAACAAACAATACACAAATAAAACGAATATAGAAAATTAAAAAGGGTCAGTCAGGAAAATAGACTTATCCAAGAGTATTGAACTCTTGCATAACAAGGAAATGAATGTTGTGTTTGCGCTGACCACCTAGTCGTTTTGCCCCACCCACTCTCTCCTTTCCTATATAGGCTCGCACTGCTCTCTTCCTGCTTTACTTTTATCGGCTCTTTGGATTTCACCGCAGCTAGGTTTTTTTATTTTTATTTTTTATATTAGTTTTATTTGTGTATTGTTTGTTCGTTTTTAAGGATTACTTATTCTATAAGTGATCCGTTTGCTTTTTATTGACAAAGCAGCCACATTCATTTAGTTTTTAAACTTTCAAACGATGAATCTAAATCAGGGATCGGGAAAACTTTTGTGTGAGAGAGACAAAAACACTACACATTTTAAAAAATAATTCTGCGAGAGCCATACATTAGGTTTAAATGTGAACATTCAAGTCTGTGTGTAATTTCAACTCTAACAGTTCCATAATTATACCTCTGAATTCTTTTTAATAACATTGTTATTGTGTTTGTTATGTACAGTTATATGTAGATCAAATGTGTCTAAATAAAAGTATTTCAAAAAATAAATAATCGAACATTTGTCTGAGAGCAAGATGCAGCCATCAATAGAGTTACATCTGGCTCATGAGCCCTGGTTTCTCGACCCCTGATCTAATTCAAAGATTCACGTATTTAAATAAGAAAAGAAATAAAGACAAACGCTTCATGATAAAAAATAAATTGTTTCCAACGATTTTTAAAAAAAAAATCTAGTCATTATCGCTCATGATATCATGAAAATGACACAACATTTCGGTAACAGGGCAAAGACTACGTATAATGATGGCTTTCTTCTATAGAGCAAACTTTAACGTTAGTCCAACATGCTCATGGCGCTTTGATGTTTTAAATTAGACCAATCTCTTAAATTAAAAAAGGAAAACTTAAACTTTTCGTAAATATCGTAAAGTTCAGAATTCTAATACTTTTGGAGCAGCTTTTTCAAAGCACTTCTATCTGTGTTCGTTCAATTGGAAACATTAAGAAAATACAGCTTAGATGAACACAAATCAGTAGACATACCACTACCACACCGAACATGATCTCGCCGTCGCGAGAACAGACACATTTTCTTAATGGTTCTATTTTATTTCTGTGACCGGTAAAGGTGGGGCCCAATCTGCCCTCGCTTGCTCTTCAAACCTTAGTACTGGGAATAATCTTTAGATAAATCGAGATTTTGTCTATTGTGTTTACCTATTATTCCAGTCTGACAGATCAAAGATTTTCTCTCTTTAAAATAAATAAACCCCTCCCCAATGTTAAAAAGACTAGTATTTGCGGATCAAATATGTATAATTTATATGAGTAGTTCTAAAACTATGTCTTTTGACATCGGAATTATCTTTTAATATAAAAATAATTCTTCATAGAGTCCTTGTTCTTCAATAAAATAAGATTTTAAAATGCCTTGCAAAACCCAATCCCAGGACCCACCCCCACCCCAATTCTCACGTAAATATCAAACGCACTTCTCTCTAGGCTAACCCATCTCCTTCTGGACCTCCATCCCGCTATGCCTGTAAATCGATCACGTAAGCAAATCAATTGAGTTCCCCATGTATCAAGAAAGACGTTGGTTTCTGGGAAGTAGTGCTATTTTTATAAACACTAATATTATCTAGTTTACAACCATGACATGGAAAACAATGATATTTTACTGTACAGACTTTCGTAAATGTGTTTACTGCAGAGCGGGAATGAATTTAGGAGACTACAGTTACACTCCGCATGGACAAGTACTCTCTCGCACCCCCCCCCCCCAACCATCACGTTTTGCCGAATAGACGTGTTCTTTGACTGAAAGATGAAAGGCTTTTACAAAGTCTTTATGTAATAAGGTATCATCTCCACATGTGTGTGTATCAATTTTATATGTTAGAAACCCAAATACTGTTGCAGCTTTACAGTACGTTATTATCAGGAATGGCAGTGAGTGATTTTTTGTTCGATTAATAAAAAAACCCAATTAATCGATTAATTTCTATTAATCTATTAATTTTGATTAATTATATTTTAAAACGCATATAATAACCCCTTTTAAGACCATGACGGCCTATGGGGCAAGTGAAGTATCGTTCACAAGTTTCATTGAGTCACCACTAACGATCAAGATTGTGTGGCTATCACAATGCCCCGGGGGCCTATAATTTTGTTAAAATAATTTACGGAAATAATTCAACAAAGCGCCGCTCCTTCCTAGTTAAAAAAAACCGAGTCGCACGACATACATTAAAAACAAAACAACAAAATAAAAAATAAACTTTACAATATGATTAATAGACCATTGCTTAACAGATTAATCTACTGCTTTGTTAGAAGCTACCATGCTTTGCAATTTCAAGTACGTAATTATATTTTGGTTAAAATGATCTCCAGAAATAATTCAACAAAGCGCCACTCCCTCCCAATCGAAAAGCCATTGTATACTAGTCGCGAGATATATATATAAAACCCAATGAAAGCATGCAAAAAATCTACCATTAGATCGTGGCAAATAGACCGTTGCTTTTCGGCAGAACATTGCTTCCCATGTTATGAATTGTGCAAAATAACAATATCCCCCGCCAGAATAGAATAACTCAAGCGTAGAAATTAAGTAATTTTAAGTGGAATTTATTTGAGTTAACAAATCGATTCTTTTGTCGCATGAGAAAGACAGTATGTGGAGCGTTTAGACGGGAAACAAAACAACGAGGAATGTGCATATCCAGAGGCGTCATATGGGTTGGTGTCACACGGTGTGGTAGCTAATGGTGTCACCTGGTGTGATAGCTCATGGTGTCTCCGGGTGTGGTAGCTCATGGTGTCACCGGGTGCCAAATAATGGGAGCGTACAGGATTTTAAATTTTGTTGTCACCCATTGTGATGGTCACACCCGCTGCGGTCCGCAACGCACGCAACCCCTAAGTGACGCCCCTGTGTGTGTCAGAACGTTTGACATTAAGACTCAGTACATCGTGTTTAGTTATACCCTAGGTTTTTTTTCTTTTAAATCCGCCGCTGAAGAAGTCGGATTTGAAATTGGGGAATCTAAAGCGAAATTACAAGTGGGGTAATGGGGTAAAAAAAACAAACAACCCCTTGATGTCACTGTTATAGTTGGTGACTGCTGCCTGTGATAACTCGCGACAACGAAGGACGAGGAGATAGAAACACTCTGAAGCAAGCTGTTGTTGTGGTAAGATGAAAGCGACATTTTTTTCCTTCTTGTTTACCTCATTTAAAGAAATACAAAAGAAAATATAAATAGATAAATGAATAGACATTAACATTTACGTTGAGATGTAATCGAACATTTTTAAGTCGTTGGTATAATTCATTATTCTGTGTATAATTTTTTAAAATAGTTTGTTAGTTTATTTTATGTATAATAGGAAAAGAACCAACTTATTTACACATTACATTCTTTTTTTGCTTGGTATAGTGCAGTGATGACGAAACTATGACACGCGTGCCACACTAGGCACGCATTTAAAATATTAATTCATTAATCAAACCAGTCCATGAAAAACGTAATTCTTTGTTCTCATTAGAGTTTTAGCACTTTGTGTTGGCCCTATGCTACAAATAAGTTGGTTTTTGTTGAATGTTGGGTACGCGGCCACTAAGAAAGTTTGCCATCACTGGTATAGTGTGTACACGACGGTGACATCATGGCAATCATGCTACACTAATTGCTAAAATATTTATAGCTTAGTATGTTCATTTCAATAACACTATTACACTTATCCAAACACATTCATGGAGATTTGACATTTCAAAAAAATAAAGTAAAAAAAAATTGTATGATCCTCAACAAGTGTTTAATGGAGGAAAAAATCAACAAAAACAACAAACAAACAAACAAACAAACAAACAAACAAACAAACGTACATATATTGTAAGAAACATCTAAACATTTAGGGTGATATTTGCGCTATATAGTAGAATTTATCACGTAGGCAGCTTGAATAAAGCTGCATCGATCAGGGGTACTTAGTGTGGAAAAGATTGGGAACCTCTGACTTTAAAATGGATAAACAAACACAGGCCTAAAAGAATACTTGTGTGCAGGCCTACTAAATGTAGAAGTTATTATTAGAGGGAACATTCTTGTCTATATATCCAATGGGTTAACGGTGTCATATGTAAAATTCTTGTATGTACTTTATTTTATGTTTCAATAAAAAAATTTTTTTGTTTGGTTGTATAAATTTGCTGCTGCTGTCGGAAAGCCATTCAGAATTTTGGCTTTTTACCAACACAGTTCGAGTCACTTTTAAGCTTTAATCATTATCATAGCTTAATCCTTCTTAAACTACTTTATTTTTTAATTTTATTTTAAAATCTTGGCAATAATATTAGGACATTCTGTTTATCTAGGGTTAGTTGCAAATGGGCCTGTTCTTTTCACAAGGAGTAAGGAGAGAAAGAGTATTTCTGCTATAGACATGGAATAAGGGTTCAGTATCAAAGACATTCTAAATGGACCGCATCCCCTTCTCTGCCCCACGCGTCCTACGCCAGCGGTGAAGGAATTTCTTAACATCATCCGCCTCACACCTCACCCTCTCATCCTAAAGCCTCATTTAAAAACCAACACATGGGGATCATACTATTTGGGGTGGGGGTGGGGGTTCCTAGAAACGCCTATGTTGCTCAGTCACTGCAACATCTCACTGAAAATTTTAACCAGTACTAACGCGTAAACACTTTACACAGTCTTCAATCTTAACTGATATCGATTATTTATTTAGCTATGCACGAGAAAAAACTAAACTTCAGTAATCGTTAAATCATAGTTATTCTTTAGGCTGGTCTTATAAACTAGCACTAGTAAATTCCCGATATAGTCTATGTGCAAATAAATGTTTGGTCTGTAATACTTTCCTTTGTTTTGCATAAATTTTAATACTTGCATAGTCTATCTGCAGCCTCTTTAAATATATAGATCTATAGTTCAGATGTGTGCAAAAAATTGCATGGCGTGATGAAGATAGGAAGAAACTAATTGTGTATTTTTATTTTAAGTACCATTTATAGCTACTTTTTCTTTAAACAGCGGGGCGGGTTTGGAGGAAGTGGTTATTTTTATAATTTATTTTATGGCCTTTGGTTTATCTTTAGCCAAAGTACATAAATCCTCGAGGTAACTTTCAGTACATTTAAAGCTGCTATAAATAACTAAGAACAATATCCGATCATAGGAAGTTTCGTTCAGCGCGGTAAGTGTCCATTTCTTCCACTGAAATATATGGTGTGTTATGGATGAAACGGTTTTGAACATTTGATATTGAAACATTACGACAGCGTGGCTAAGGTGTGCGTTGCCGCATCAAGGGTTGTTTAGACGGTTGTCCCAGGTGAACAAATGCTGAATACTGTTTAAAAAAGTCCAAATACCATCACCAACATTTGAAATTCGCAGTACTTGTAGCATTAAGCCAAATCAACACTTAAAAGCACCCTAGGAAACTTAAAATTAGACCCCAAATTGGCCACATGAATGATGTCCACTCAAATACCTCCAAAACCAATGGCGGACCAGTGGTGGGTGCGGATTCCAACAAGACCGACTAATTTCAAGGGTGAAGGCCCATGGCGGCGAGGCGTTCGCGCCTTTGCACCAACAGGTACTTTTGGCACCCTCGTTGGTGATTGTGCTAAGTTTTAGAACAAAGTAAGTAAGAACTTAATCCCCGTCGCCCTTCATCCCCACTCTTAAAAAAAGAAAAAGAAACATAAACTTCCGCGGATGCTAATGGCTGTACGTGATCCTGATGACACGCGATTCTCAGAAATTCTTTTTCGTCAAGTTACCTTAAGACATGGAAATCCTGTTTCTCAAGTTACCTAAAGACATGGAAATCCTTTTTTGTCAAGTTACCTTAAGACATGTCACTCCTGTTCTGTCAAATTACCTTAAGACATGTCACTGCTGTTTTGTCAAGTTACCTTAAGACATGTCACTGCTGTTTTGTCAAGTTACCTTAAGACATGGAAATCCTGTTTTGTCAAGTTACCTTAAGACATGTCACTCCTGTTCTGTCAAATTACCTTAAGACATGTCACTGCTGTTTTGTCAAGTTACCTTAAGACATGACAATCCTATTTTGTCAAGTTACCTTAAGGCATGGCACTCCTGTTTTGTCAAGTTACATTAAGACTTAAGACATCTCAGACGTCATCGCCGTCATTGTTTGGTCGTTTATTTCTCATAGGAGCAGAATAATGGGAATGACGTCTTCGACAATCAAAATAAGAAGTGTCGTACGTGAGAGGCCGTTAAAGTGAAACTCCCGGTTGTGACGTGTTATCTATGCGTGCTAGTTTGTCATGAGAAGTATATCTCGAGTTGATGTGTCTTTGTGTTGACACGATTTCCAACTCGTTGGTCAACCATTAATCTTGACCTCGAACCTCCTCTATAACCCCCCCCCCACCCAACCCAAGAACCCTTCACAAATGTTTCTTCTGGTCAACCTTGTATCTCCCCCTCCCCCACAATATAGACTAAAATATGCCACGTTAAGTCCACGTGACACGAGCAATGTCCTCCTGTCAGGTGAGATGGCAGTCTCGTCTGACAAATGGCTCACAATGTCTTCGGTAGGACCGCCCTAAAGTTGTCTCCCCTCCCAACTCCCCTATCCCCCCGCCACTCACCTCAACTGAACATTTAGACGTATGGGAATAGTGTGTGCTTATACATGTGTGTGTTTTCCCCAGTACCCAATTCTTCAAACCTCGGCAACCGTTCGGTAAAAAAAAAGATCTTCAACGCGAGACACGTGTGCAAAAAAACAACAACAACAACTACCGACCAGGTGGTTGATAGAAGAGCATTGTTCACCTTCACCACGCTGTTTTTGTTGATTTGTGTGTGTATTGTTGGTGTGTGAAATCAAAACGATCTCGTCATAATGCCCTCCATCGTGGACCAGGCAATGAATTGCTGAAAACAAACACGAGCGATCATTTACTGCAGTCGCACATAGGGAGTGTGAGATTTCCCCTGTGCTGATGTTGTGATCAAGGGAGCGAAGTGTTGTTCTTGTAACCCGATTATTGGACTTACCTCGACTTAACAAGGTAAGCGATGTTAGCTCCGAACTTATAATAATGATTAGATGGGAGAGAGAGAGATAGAGAGAGATAGAGAGACAGAGAGAGAGAGAGAGAGAAAGAGAGAGAGAGAGAGAGAAATATAGTGGGTAAAATAAAGGACACGAATAAGATATAGGGTAGTAGAAATATGAAAGCGCTGAAATATCCCCCAAAATGTTAAGACTATTAAGACTATATCGTCAAGGTATTCACATTAACTCTATTATCAAGCGTATTGAGTAAACAAACAAAACAGTCTGGGCCCCACGTATTGATACAATTCTCATTGGTTCTGTTGCTACAACCATCTGAACATTGCCGCTTTATCGCGATCTCTAATCTTAGAAAGGATTAGCGACAGCTTTGTGGTTTGTTTGGGAGACCTTTGAGAATTGGTATCAGTACAACTTATAGTAATCCCTCTGCGTGCGTCCAAATGAAACATATTAGTTACCAGATAACATCATTAGGTGAGGTTTACATTATGTTAACACTCGGGCTATGTCAACAAACAATTGAATGAATATGGCCGTAGCGAATGACCTACCTACGCGCTAACGGAAGGGGGAGGGGGAACGCTGTGGCTAATTTCAAAATCAGGATGAGTGTCACAACTGGACGACGACGTTTGGGTTGCAGTTGGTGGCGTAGCTTGGGATAGTGCCACCCCGACGGGGTGTCAAATTTTTTTTTGAGACCCCTTTCTACGAACGACCAAAACAAAGTGTCGAAATATGACCCCGTCCGTTTGTGTGTGTGTGCTTCTTCCCCGATCCATTATTTTGACAACTGGGATCAGTACTGCAATTCGGCTCTTTCACTCGCTCAAGAACAGTTTCTAGCTGGGTTGTCACTTTGCCTCCAACCCCACTCCAGATCAGTTTCTAGCTGGGTTGTCACTTTGCCTCCAACCCCACTCCTGAAAGCAAGAATTCAGAAATGAAAGTTTGAAATTTCTTAACGAAGATCTCAGGTCTTCATGACAGTTTGAGTTAGTTTTTATTTAGTGTGTGCGTGTGTGTGTGGGGGGAGGGAGGGTAATTGTTTATAAAAATGTATACATTAAAGTTAACAGTATTTTTGTTAGATGATATCCCCTCCAACATATAAAATTCACATTTTGGGAGGCGCCACTAGCGTTGGTTTCAGCCAGTGCGGTAGCTCATGGTGTCACCCAGTGCGGTAGCTCATGGTGTCACCCAGTGCGGTAGCTCATGGTGTCACCCAGTGCGGTAGCTCATGGTGTCACCCCTCATAACATGCCCCGTAGACCTCCCCCCTCGAGTCTGTCAGTGACAAATGACAGGTAACTACGGAATTTCACATTAGGGTGTCACCCCCTAGTGATGGTGTCACCCGTTGCAGTCTGCACCTCTGCGCACCCCCTAGTGACGCCTCGGGGGGATGGGTTGGAGAACAAAGGAGCGTTTCACTCATTTGCGAAAAAAAACCCACCCGTAAACGCGATGAATGATACTTTAGATACGTCTGCCATGATGATTAACACAGATGAGAGAAATAACGTGTCAATAGCAGCAATACCAGCTATTAAGTACGTTGAAGTTGTCAGGCACTTTGATAGCATGAATAGAATATCCGAGAATTCAAGAGGATTACGCATCGGTTATAAAGCACTCCGGAGTAATGGACACTCACGCAGCTCATCATGTATTCAAGTTTCGATTTTTGTTTCTACACTTCCTGGACAACAGCGAGGGACATGAACCATTTGAGAAAATACATTGTGTACTCTTAACTTCCTTTTTTTGTTCACGTTACTCAATTCATAATTATGCATTTTATTTCCCGGTATCGCGTTGGTAGTAAAATGTATGTAGGACACTCTTTTGCAACTTGTTCTTTTAAATAGGTTGTTGTAAGGGGGAATGAGTTATGAGGTGGGAATTTTAAACTACGGAAAAATGGTTTCTTCTCCATGAAAATAAATGAAGCAAAATAAAATTTGTAAAAAAAAAAACAAAACAAAAAAAACACAAAACATTAATTTATCTTAAGAGATAGTTTTCCCCGTCGGTAAATTTTTAAAGTGATTCCGTGAAACAATTTAGCCACACGATGACTAGTACAAACACAGATCTAAATCCCATTGTTTGACTCGTAACGCTTGGAATTTTAAAATTTCCGTGGTAGAGCTGATTGAAAAATTTTCCAATTTATTAGCACAGGCAGCTAGCAGGTAGGAGAAACCGATCGTTGGTAGTTGGTAGTTGAATTTTTTTTATAGTTTGTTTGACGGAACTGGTGTTACAGGCCTCGCTAGAGTAAACACAGTGACGTCATTGGATGTTACAACATCTCTTGTCTGTTACAACATCTCTTGACTGTTACTCCTCCCCCCACACATCAGGATTAAAAAACAACTAGATACGACCCTCGGCGTAGCATACGCCGCAGAATTGCTAATAGAAAGTGCAAAGAAAGGTTGGGAAAGAACTGGAATAAACAACAGCACTAAGAAATAAGAGAAACGCAAGTGAGCGTCGGGGTGGGGGTTGGGACTGCCGTCGCATTGTTGGTCTCGAGACCTGCGCACTGTCGTCAGCTGCTTGCCCCCCTCCCTTCCACTCTGCACCATCCTTGCTTATCAAACAAAACTCTGAGTGGCCACCCTACCGAGGGTCATTCGTCATGCACTCGTCTTGTGCTTATTCTGGTGAACCATACATACAGATATTCACTTAACTGAATATTGTTATCAGTTAAAGCATGTTATTTAGCGTGTCACAACGGTGATATTCAGCGCGCCATTACGATAAATGTAGCATCTCTAGCATCAGGACGAAATGTAACACGAGCTTTTGTGATTTTCCTATGTTATCTGTTACAGACGCTACTTCAGCTTCGTTACAAAAATGTAAAAAACTTTTTTTAAAGCGACTCTCCCAAAGTTCTAGCACAATATTCTGGACACCATGTTATTTTCCCAATATTTAATCAAACGGGGAGGGGTGGACGACAAGAACAATCATGTCTTAAACAACTGCATTACTCTTTCTTATTTATGGTGAAAACAATGTTTTACGAAGAAAAAATCGTGTGTAAAAAATAACATTACGGAATGACATAAGGCGTTTCCTGGTATGAGAAATGACAAATGCTCAAATGCTATTGAAGGTAAATACTTTCTTTAAACCTCATTTCTTCCTCGTCAGTTTGAAGCCTATTTTATTTTAACGCTCGGTCGATTCCTTGTCTCGTGAAGTGTTTAGGGTTATATTTAGAAGTAGATGTTTCTCAGTTCACTGAATAGTAGACATGGGCGTTCATTCAGGGGCTGTAGAATTTCAGAGATTTAAAGCTATAAATACTTTTTTTTTAATCTACTAAATTTATGACTAAAATGTAACAGAGACCAGTTCAAACGCGATAATGTAAAAATGAAAAAAAAAATTAAAAAATCAGTATTTAATTAATTTTAAATGTTCTTAAAAATACACCACTTCAAGTCAGTGCAGAGGTTAGATTAGAATCCCGTATAGCCATGTATGGTATTTAAATTATTTCTTTTCTGCTAGTTCAAACCTGATCTCACCCGCCCTCCAAGCGTGTTTCCAGGAGTGGGTATGAAGGGTGGGGATGGGAGGGTGGGGAGGGTGTTGTTAAAGTCTACAACTATCAGGTTTGGTGGGTTCTGGTCTGGTCATAAACAGAGCCTGACGACTGGACGTCGTGGCTCAATAGCTACTCCAATGCCGTGTCCACAGAGAGAAAACAGTAATGCCAAACTACGATTCTGTTGCTAATTGTAACTACGTTGTGTCCATGAACACCCCCCCCCCCCA
>MUZC01004546.1:596949-651454 GCA_002072015.1 Radix auricularia | reverse complement strand
GTCTGCCAGAGCCATTTAACGAGATCTCATCTATGTCTGCCAGAGCCATTTAACGAGACCTCATCTATGTCTGCCAGAGCCATTTAACGAGACCTCATCTATGTCTGCCAGAGCCATTTAACGATACCTCATCTATGTGTGCCAGAGCGAAAATAACGAAACCTCATCCATGTCTGCCAGAGCCATTTAACGAGACCTCATCTATGTCTGCCAGAGCATTTAATGAATTCTCATCCAAGTCTGTCAGAGACATTTAACGAGACCTCATCTATGTCTGCCAGAGCCATTTAACGAGACCTCATCCATTTCTGCCAGAGCCATTTAACGAGACCTCATCCAAGTCTGCCAGAGCCATTTATCGAGATCTCATCTATGTCTGCCAGAGAAATTTAACGAAATCTCATCTTTGTCTGCCAGAGCCATTTAACGAGACCTCATCCAAGTCTGCCAGAGCCATTTAACGAGACCTCATCTATGTCTGCCAGAGCCATTTAACGAGACCTCAAATATGTTTCCCATAGCCATTTAACGAGACTCATCTATGTCTGCCAGAGCCATTTAACGAGACCTCATCCAAGTCTGCCAGAGCCATTTAACGAGATCTCATCTATGTCTGCCAGAGCCATTTAACGAGATCTCATCTATGTCCACCAGAGCCATTTAACGAGACCTCATCTATGTCTGCCAGAGCCATTTAACGTTATCTCATCTGTGTTTGCCAGAGCCATTTAACGAGATCTCATCTATGTCTGCCTGAGCCATTGAACGAGATCTCATCTATGTCTGCCAGAGCCATTTAACGAGACCTCATCCAAGTCTGCCAGAGCCATTTAACGAGACCTCATCTATGTCTGCCAGAGCCATTTAACGAGACCTCATCTATGTCTGCCAGAGCCATTTAACGAGACCTCAACTATGTTTCCCATAGCCATTTAACGAGACTCATCTATGTCTGCCAGAGCCATTTAACGAGACCTCATCTATGTCTGTCAGAGCCATTTAACGATACCTCATCTATGTCTGCCAGAGCCATTTAACGAGACCTCATGTATGTCTGCCAGAGCCATTTAACGAGATCTCATCTATGTCTGCCAGTGCGAAAATAACGAAACCTCATCCATGTCTGCCAGAGCCATTTAACGAGACCTCATCTATGTCTGCCAGAGCCATTTAACGAGACCTCATCTATGTCTGCCAGAGCCATTTAACGAGACCTCATGTATGTCTGCCCAGAGCCATTTAACGAGATCTCATCTATGTCTGCCAGAGCGAAAATAACGAAACCTCATCCATGTCTGCCAGAGCCATTTAACGAAACCTCATCTATGTCTGCCAGAGCCATTTAACGAGACCTCATCTACGTCTGCCAGAGCCATTTAACGAGACCTCATCTATGTCTGCCAGAGCCCAATAACGAGACCTCACCAGAGTCTACCAGAGCAAAATAACTATATCTCATCGGAGTCTACCAGTGCCAAATAATGTGGGAATTAAGAATTTAACATTTTGGAGTCACCCCTAGTGATCATGTCACCCGGTGAGATCGTCCCCCATCACACCCCCTAGTGACGCCACTGGTCTCCCACGATTATGTTAACAGAACTGTTGTAAAAGAAGAATTACCCAGCAAATGCGCTTCTGGTATTCATAACGAATGTCTAATTTCGAGCAGATATTGGATTGAAGAGTGCACAATGGAACGGTTCTCTGACCAAAATCCCATTTCCATTCTTAAAAAGCACCCAACACAGGGGCCGAAACCCATGCATTGAAGTGTAACCATGACGCCTGTGACAATGAAGGATGAGGCTTTGTTGTGGACTTCACGACTTGGTCCCTGCGTGACAAAGTCGTTGTATCGGGTCACCTGATGACCCAAGGCACCTCAGAGTAGTCATCGGGGATCAATTATTCTTTTCTTAGCTCCGTTGGTTCATGAGATAAAAAATTAAATTCTTGCCTCCACATTTTACCCCAGTCTCTTCTCGTGAATGTTGGCCTACATTACTGTATGAATGAATGAAGGGTTTTGACTTTCAGGCACTCCTATAAAATCTTCATAACGCAGAGTCACGTGGTGTTCTTGAATTCTAAGAAATTCGATTGAATTTTCACGAATAGACCAGGGTATTCAATTCAACTTTGGCTGCAACACATTTCGGTGGAGTCGCACTGTGTGTGTATTAGATATTTTGCCCTCAGTTTTTTTTAAAAAAAGGTTAGTATGTTCTATGATTTTAATCAGTTATGTATGTATTACTAAATTCGTCACTACGTATGGTGTTGTACTACATTTATAGTCTTTTTAATCTTCATTTAGGACGGTATGTAAAACAATTTACTTTCAAATATATTTAACTATTTAGTCATTTAATTTGAAATGTTATGGAATATTGTAGGAGAGAACAGTGGACCGCCTTACTGTCACACAGTCACACATTCGATCTTGTTTCTTTTCAGTTTACTGATGGTTAAAAAAATAATTTTTTACTTATTGTTCGTCCAAGAGACAAACTACTTTAGCACGCAAATAAGATTAAATGTTAGAGGGGCAAGTAGGTCTAACTACAACTCTTCTGACGTATTTACTTTCGATAAAAATGTAATCTTGTCTGTTGTGCACGGGCGGGAAAAAAGGTAAAAAATGACACATTTCCTATGATGCAATCGAGCTTACATTTCGCACATACATCTTTGTCACCATACAATGCATTGTATCAAAATCTCAAATCGATTAAATTTATGGTAGTTAAATTAATGCACTTTTAGATTATCTCTATGTAACTCTATGTCACCGTCTGCTATTGGTCACCTTCACGTGTCGCTGAAGTTCAGACCAGCCATCGAAGACCACACCCCCCCCCCCGTTTTACAGCAAGGTGAGTTCAGTCACGCTCAGTCTGTAAATGTTCGACCATAGTCAATAATTTTGGCTCTGTCTCCTAAGGGATTTATAGTCAAAAACTTTGTATTTACAGGTTGTTCACTTTATTAAAAGTCCATTCTGTTAACTTCACCGTCTTGTCGTCTAGTCGCGTCGGTCGCGTGGAAAAACAAAAGTAAATTAAACAACCAGTAAAAACACAGTTTTTGACTATAAATCCCTTATATATGAGGCAGAAATAAAGTATTGATTACATTCAAAACAAACATTTACAGAAGAAAGTGACTTAATACTAAAATGGGGACGGGTGGTGGTGCGGGGTGGTAACCGATCGTTGAAGTGAACTCAGCAAACATGTGGATGTCAACAACAACATACAAAATTTCAGCTCAATAGCATCTTGGGAAGTGGGTCATTTTTTTACATTTTTTCCGCCGTACAGACGGACGGACCAAGAGACGAGGTTGAAGTTAATATGAGGGATATAAAATTTTTGCACATAGACTTGTCACCTAACAATGCATTGTATCAAAATTTGAGATCGATCGAATATACTATAATTAAATTAATGAACTTTTAGTTTATGTTTATATCTCGCAGTCGTCGTCTGCTGTTGTTCACCACCACGTGTCACTAGAGTTCAGTCCAGCCATCGTTGATCACATCACCGTATTTTAAAGCAAGGGGAGTTCAGTCATGTTCAGCCTGTAAATGTTTGTCAAGCGGTGCGTATTATATTGAATATACTCAATACTTTTAATGTCTCATAATTAAGGGATTTAGAGACGAAAACTTTGTTTTTCTGGCTGTTTAATTAATTAGTAACCGCTGTATACCTTTGCCTATTCATGTGTTTCCTTTTAAATGTAGGCAACGATCAGATGCTAGTATCCCGGAATTTTTTGGTGTTATTCTTGACCTTTGCTGTCACCGATTCAGTGAATAATTGTGTTAAATTATCGATTTGCACATGCTTTGACTCGTTGAATAAATTTGTTCCTTGTTACCACAGTTGAGCGATTCCTTGATTTTTTTCCCAAGAAGCGGGATACAATTGATTTCTAGGTCTGGCATTATCTGGCATTGCCAGGATTTATGTGTAATTTAAGTAAATATATAACTTAATTGAACTACAAAAAATAAGGTTTTTAGAAAATAAAAATTCTTGTAACAAATGAAATAAGATTTTAGTATTACTAGATAAGCCCCGTGGCATAGCATACGCTACAGATTTGCTCATAGAAAGTGCAAAGAACGGGGGAAAAGAATGAACATAAAAATCAGCATGAAAAAATGAAAACAGCGCGAGTGAACGTCGGGGAACCGCCGACGCATTGTTGATCTCGAAACAAGGGCACGCGGGACGCGGTGGTCGAGGGGTAGCGCGCTCGACTGCTGTAACGATGGTCACGAGTTCGAATCCACACGAAGGTGAGGATTCGTTACCGGGGCCTGAGGAGTCCCCGAGTCACCCAGCTCTGAATGGGTACCTAACTAGACAATAGTTAGGCGGCTGGGGTAATGCGTGGAACCCCTATAGCCGTGGCCTGTGACCGCTGCATTACTTGCCAACAGATCATCTCTCATGGTCTGTGGACGCAATTATCTTCTGCATAGAAGGAGCGTCTGTATATCTAAGATATAAGATATATAAGATATAAGGGCACTGCGTTCTTTGTTACATGCCCCCATCCTGCACCACCCTCACTTGCCAACCATAAACTAAGATTGTTCGACCCCATCGAAGGTCATTCGTCATGCTTATTAGCTCGCGTCTTGTGCTGTGCCTATTATTTTTACTAAATACTAGCATACCCTTTGTGCGTTGCAAAGATCTCAGTAAAATGAATAAATTAAAATAAACCAATGAGTGATATGTTTTGAAACATTTTTCAATATCTTTCAAGGCGGTGTAATATCATTATGGGGGAAAAGTCTTAAAAGGTAACGAAAATAAAGATTTTTGGCCCCCGGCCCAAAAGGAATGAACATAACAGTTCAACACCTTATAGTATTTTAATATGCGGTATATAGTGTGTATGCACTAAGTTAGGTCAAGATCCATTCATGTTAAAATCCATTTACACAGTATCCAATGTTTTAACAAATTTTTATTAGTACATGGAAAACAGGTAAACAAGTTATGAGTTAACCTGTCAGGCTAACTCATACTCTGTTTACCTTTTTTCCATTAACTTATTTATAAGCCTGATTGCAATCTCACCCCGATTTTGTTCAACTCATTTTTAAGTAGCTCATTTGTTGGGAGAAACTACTTTTTGGCTGCCGGTTCCAAGCAAGTGATAATTTAATTTGTTTATCTACTGGAACCATTGCGGGGGTGTACTCAGCTATTTCTTAAAGTTTCCCTACATGGAAAGGTTGGAGAATTAGTTATGAGTCAAGTTTATGTATGAAATAAAACTACATTTGGACCCCGGCCCAAAGTGAGTGAAATTTAAATGTTTTTTCCCGCCTTTTATCATGGCAGTAGTTTACTCAACAACCCCCCAAATTTTAATTCTTCTACGTGCACGGAGAAGTAGCGACGAATAAGTTAGTATAAGTTATTGTACTAGGAAAAACATATTTGTGCCCTGGGCCCCCCATGAGTGGGAATTTTATAATTCCTTTTCACTTATTATCGTAGTGATAGTGTACTCAACATATAGCCAAAGTTTCGTCCTTCTATCTACAAGGGAAGTGGGGGAATTAGTTATGACTCAGTCAGTGCTTTGCCTTTTATGAGTGTAGATACAATAAATAGAAGAGTAGTATTGTTATTTTATGAAAAGGATTCTTTATTGTTAACCCTTGTTTCCATCGCGTGGTAATAGTGAACCATCTATTCTATTTATAAGTTTAACAATAGTAGGTTGGGACATTCTATCTAAGAAGCTTTTACACTATTCATGCTTTCAAAATTACTTGCAAGTTGCAGATTATGACTTTAAATCTTTTGGAATTCATGAACAATAAAAAAAAGCTCTCCAACAATGTTTTAATTTCATATAGTAAATCAGTGCTTCTAAAAAATTTTAGCATCGTGGATGGCAGGAATTTTGCCATTGCACCAGGGACCGGTGCAGTATTTTACCTGTACTGACGAGGTAGCGAAACGTAATTTATTTTATTTTTAAAATTTCATCTTATTGCCAAAAATGATATATTTTATGAGTTTATTATTATTGAATGAAAATTGTTGATTATGAATAGGTTTTTATGTCATTTCTTGATAACTTCTGCGGACAGGCGATGGATGGTCCATGGACCGGCACCGGTCCGCGGACCACCACTTTGAGAAGCATTGTTGTAATTTATGAAAATGACGTTCCATGTGATTCATGGTTGTTGAAAATGAAAAAAAAAACAACCCTATCAAGATGGTACAACAAAGAAGAAACTTGAGACATTAATAGCTAGAGACTTGGTAAACTCGATCTCGGGTTATTTGAACACGACTTCCTTGATCGTGGGGAGGGGGAGGGGAAATGGGGGATTTACAAGAAGTCATGTTAAGAAAAATTCCTTGAAATATTAAAATAACTTCCTATGTGGAAAAAAAACAACTTTTTCTATAACATTTTGGCATTAAAGTTATATTTTTCTATTTAAAGGGCACTGTTAATATTTTACTTAAGAAAAATAAATTAGAACTGGTATAAAAATATTCTTAATTTTTTTTCTTTTTTTTTTAAAGTGCACTCTATAGACAACAAACATATAAAAACAAGTCCTTGGATTTCATTGTTATTGAACAAGGCTTCTTATTTTGGAATCATCCTTTGCACGCAGGTAAAAGAACGACTACTATTCTTCGCTTCTGTCATTAATGACAAGTAAACAATCTACTAAATCGTTTTTTCTGCTATTGACCATGCCAGAACTGATCATGTTTTCTGACGTGGTGGAGGGTTTGTGCTTGTACCGAGAAAAATTTCAATACGTGGGGGGGTGGGTTACAGAGACATTGGCATTGACGTTTAATGATTGTTAACATTGACTCGGGGGTAATATACGGCTGGGAAATTGCCGGGCACAACTACATCGGGTGATCAAAAACATTAGGTAAAATGTGCAGGGAAAGCAAATTACCAATTATTTTAAAGCAGTGATTCCGAAACTTTAGTCAATGCAGTACCTAGGTTTGAAGATAAACTGCAAACACTTGAATGAAATCAGAAACGTAAGCAGCTCATTGAAACCATGAGCAGCAAAAGACAGGTGCCATAAATACCCAACACTAAACTTTTCCCCGTAGCAACTGGGGTGCGTGAACCACGGTTTGGGAAGCACTGGTTTTGAGTGATTACTTTTGTTGCTGTTAAGGGTTTACTGTGAATTTTGTGCACGCAGAACATGTGCAATTGTTTTTTAGTTTAGTTTAGATTCTTGCTAGAACCATCCTGACCCTATATGATTGATTGCTTTTAAAAAGGCTTGAAGCGAGTTTGTGGTATCGAATTAAAACGTTTGCATATAGTCTCACGCATGATGCCTTAATGTTAGCATACACATTTTAAAAGAACTCCTCGCTGTCAACTATCCGTTGTCGGTTATTTCCTTGCAATTTTGAGATGAAAATTTTAGAATGGGGGCACAAATGATGTCACGCGATTTTCCCAGATTTTTAACTTCCCCACTGACTTCGTCACCCTTTGTCGCTAAAACTTAGACCATCTACAATATGTCACGGACGGCCCAATAATGTAAATACAAAAATTACATCCAGCAAGCAACGTATATCCTGACGCTGTCTCAGTGTGCTAGTAAGGAACTAAATTTTATTTCTAACTATAGTAGCTCATTACAAGTAGCCTTGAAACCACCACCCGTGTTATAGAAAAGCAAGTTTGATTAAAATAATTTTTAATTGAACACTTAATCGAAAGTAAAAAAAAATATATATCCAAACAATGTAATTTACATATCTGTGATTGAATCAAGGAACTATTGAATGTTTTGATTTAAAATAAATAACAATTTTCTTAACAGTTAAGATAAAGTTATGAATATATTACTTTAGGTTGGAATCAATTTCAATGAAATTGTAGCTCGGTATAAATCGTCTATAGATCACGAGTGATACCGGAAATAACAGTGACTCACTTGGAATGTTTTCATACAGACATACACAATCAATTGTACATGTGTCATTGTTATGTTACATGACAACGGGCAATGTCATCGAATCACTGCGATATTGCCTACATTCGGCAATATCTAATTTAGCCTTTAAACCTTCGTGGGAGCGGGGACTGTGGCGTAGCGAGTAGGGGGCGCCAAAATCAGTATTAAAAATTCTTTAATTTTATTTAAAAATTAAAATAATGTATCTAAAATACGTTTTTGTTTTAAATTTATTTTTTATGGTCCAAATTTTTTTCGATGCTGTAGGGGGTTCTAATGTTTTCATGAGAGCATTCTCGGGCTTTGTAGACCAGGTCAGCGAAGAACTTCCTTAGGGTTAGCCATTTCTCAACATTTTAATAGTGGCTTTAACGTGGGTTCGACTCCACGCCACTCAGCTTGTGAGGCGAGCGCACTATTGCCTTCGCTACTCAGCCGTCAATAGGTTTGCAAGATTGAATTTTGAAGCTCCACAAATATCTTCATTACAAACTATTTCGAAATCATTATTTTGGTGCCCCCATTGAGCATTCAGGAGCGCCATTCAACTCATAAATAAATGACACATCCACAATTTAGGATTGTTTATAGAGTTTATCTTCAGAATCCAGTAACGGCAGTTATCAACCGCCTGCAACGCCTGTCTTAGAACACGAAAGCGAGACGGTTGAACCATATACCGTCATTATTTCAAAATTCTAGGCTATATGATTCAGACAAATGCTACTTTTTTGTGGAGGGAAAGAAACATGTGTTAAGTATCTTGTTTCATGAAATTTGTCACTGCGTGGCTCTGCTAAACATTTGCATAAGGACAAGGATAAAAATGTTAGAATCTTTCTCTCTGTGATCAAACTCGTTGCTCAGTATGATCCACTGTTAGAAAAACACCTAAAATATGCCCGAGAAAATCTAGGTTCAGTATCTAGTTTATCTCCGTAAGTCCAAAATGAATTTATCCACCTACTTACATCGACTGTAAGGAATCAGCTGTTTATCCCGATCTAGGAGACCTGGAACAGCTTTCTAGAGTCATCAGATTTGTAGATGTGGATTTTCAAACTAAAAAAGTAAGCATAAAAGAATCATATTTAGGTTTTATTCAGATACATTCCAAAGACGCAGCAAGTCTTGAAAGAGTTATCGTAGAGAAACTGGAATCTGATAAAATACCTCTAGCCGACTGTCGGTCGCAATGTTATGACAATGCTGCTGTATTGACTGGGCATATCCTGCCTTCAACACCAAGTATGTGCCAGATATCACTGAACATTGTTCGCCAACTGCGACAACCACAGCTTAAACTTAGTAGGAGTCCACTCAGCTATACAAGATCCAGTTGTTATCATGTTCTTTGTTTGTTTGTTGATGAAATGTAAGTACATATTTGGTTTATCTTTCAACAATTCGTTGGGAAAAATAAAGAAGAGTTGTGCCAAATCATAGTGAAGAGGGAGTCTGAAGCAAGCCAGAGTGACGATCAAAAGCTGTTAAAACTATTTATGAAGGATTACATGAACTAGTAGGGCTACTGGAAAAATTGTCAGAAATGCAACTATGACGCCTGACACCAGATGTTATGCAGAAACTTTGCTGACAAGTATATTAAACTTTAACTTCCTGGTTTTGTTACATTATTGAAACATCATGCTTGGGAAAATTGATCGTGTCTAGAAATGGTTGCAGGATCCTACAATTAATTTCAAGGAAGCAACATATGATCTTGAAACGATTGAGCAGGAACTTGTTAATGTTCGTGATAATTGGATCCAGGTTTCGGAAGACAATGAAAAAACTAGATGAACAACTTGTGAAATCGAGGTTAACTGAAATATTAGATTACACTGGAGGTTGCCTGAACTATTAGTAAGAGATGCAGGGCTCTCTGCAGAGGAAGAAATTTTACGTGTTATGAAAGGCATAATTAATAACGTGAAATATACTATGGATCTCAAGTGTAAAAAAACCTACACACCCAGATTGGATTTTTTACTAGAAAACAAATCTTCTCTCGCTGAGACAGAATAATGTCAATACACTTCGTCAAATTTGCTGAGATTTGTAAATTTCTTCGACATTGACGTCAATAGTCACGAATTGTGCATATATATCGGATACTCTAAAACGTGGCTCAGTACCCGGACTGATGTTCTACCGGAAACTCTTTTAGATCTTGGTTTTATTGTTTTATACGAAGATAACTTAATCCCAAATCGGCGCATTTCAATGAAAATACTTCAAACAATTGTTGTTTCCATTGTAAGCTGTGAGCGGTCCTTCAGCAAACTGAAACTTATTTTGTCTTAATTAAATGCTTCAATGGAACAAAATAATCTGAGTGATCTTGCACTTCTTAGCATCGAAAGAGGAACGCTTGAGAATATTAATTTTTACAAAGTGATTGACAAGTTTTGGAATAGGGTAAACCTGCCAGCCGAATTTTTTTTAAATTTCGGCTGGCTGACATAATTTTTTGGCTGATATCCGGATTAGCCGGATTTTAAGATTTCGGCTGGCTGACATAATTTTTCGGCTGATATCCAGATTAGCCGGATTTCTCCGTAAATTGACATTTGTAGCTGATTTTCGTCTGATTACGAAATATTCAGCTGAAATATGGCTGAAGCTTTGCCAATAATGAAGAAATAAATCTTCAGCAATAAAACACTTTTACAATACTTCAGAAAGTTTTATTACTTTAAACAATAAAAAAAAACAGTTTTATTTGCTATACTACTAAAATTGTGCATGAATCATGAATGCATTCCACTCAATCAGTTTCTGTCACTCTAGCCCGTTACGCACTTAGAAAATCAGTTTATAATTGTCATGGATAAAACAAACGCGATGTAGTTTATCAGCTGTTAGGCTTGATCGTTTGCTGTCTATTATCAAACCAGCAACCGAAAACATGCACTCCACCGGTACAGATGATGCTGATGATGATAGGTGAAGACGAGCCTGTTGAGTAAGTTGTGGATACGATGATGATGCAGCACAGTTACGCCAGAAAGCAAGAACATCATGAAATTGAAAAAAGGCGCCGTCAAATAGTTTGCAATTTCCACAGCTAACTGAAATAAATGTTCCAAAAATCAAAACACAACAGTACTAACTGCTAGGTTATATACCATTTCATTTTAGTACACAGTTGGTGTAATATATAGTTTATTCAGTAAATAGATAACAGTAAAAATTATTGGAATAAAACCTATTCTAAATGTCACTAAAAGTATTTAAATAGCCTTTTATTTAAATACTGTATGTTTTTAAAAATATTTTACTGCAAGTTGAGAGCAAAATAAAACGAAAACTGTTTCAATGCCAATAATTAACATAGAATACCTTATCAGTACAATGGTTAGGTGACTGCTCAGTTCTCAGCTCATTCATCAGCTCCATTCGCAACCGCTTACATCGGCTTTCTTCAGAACATCTTCACTGACCAGCTGTGAATGCGATACATCAACATCAGACATGATGAATCCACGGGCCACTGCTGACTGTATAGCATTTTCCACAATTGTGGTTGCTTCTGACCGTGGAATCAATGATTTGGAATCTGGATCAAGCAGCTGATGAAGCTTAATGTGATCATTTACAGGAAATAGATGGTCAAGTTGCCTGAGAACTGACAGTTTAATCATTCGTATCTTGTCGTCATCGGCAGCTGATGCAGTGCAGATATTTCTGATTTGTATTTTCACTAGTGGAATAGTTGATAAGGTTGGCATTGAACAGCTAAAGAGATCAGTTAGGTCTGTGAATGGTTTCAGAAAGTTAACGAGTTCACTTAAGAAGTCAATTTCATCTTCATGGAGACAAATATCAACCCAACCAATATGCTTGAGAGTATTTTGAATTTCCCTTTTCGAGTCAAGAATAGACTGACTCATCGTCAGTGTTGAATTCCAACGCGTTGGACATGATGCCTTCACTGACTTATGATTGTGTGAATGACTGTCATCAATGGCGTCAGTGCTGCTGTCAGAGGCGTCCACTATTGATGCACTGAACTGAGAGTCTACAAGAAGCAATTCACACACTGAAGACATGCCTTCTTTCAGGGTCTTGATCATTTCTTTATCCTCTGTGAATGCTGCCTCGTCTTCTATGATTGTGGTTTGAAATGAAGTGCAGTTACAATGTTTCGGCACTTTTGGAGTATCTGCAGAACGTTTTCATTTCTATTGATGCTGTCGGTAGTAAGCAGAAGGTGCAGCGCATGTGCTGTACAGTGCTGATACGAGTCAACCTTCAGAAGCTTTGAAGTCTGTATCATATTTGCGGCACCATCATGGCAGCTGGTTACGAACAGCTGTCTGGGATCAACAGAAAAGCTTTTCAGAACAGAGCTGATATGGTCAGCAAGGTCATGTGCAGCATGAGTAGGCAATGCGTGACAGTCAAGTGTGACAATGTTATATGTCCAGTCCTGGTCTGAAAAGGAGGCCCGGATGCCAAGATAGCTGATAGTGATCGGTCCATCCATCAATCATCAGACAAAGTGAATTTACTCCAGCCACTTTAGTTTTGACTTCTGACCTGACGGCTTGGTAAACATCATCCAGGGCTGTTCCAGCAAGTGTTACAGGTGCCGGTATGTTGAGAGAAGGGCAATTAATTTTGAAGAAGTCAACAAAACCATCTTTAGCCACATTTTCAAAGGCGAGCAAGTCTCTACAGAACCAAATAACGATATCTCTTGTTAGTTCATGACTTGATGTTGCCTGACATTGACTGTTGTCTTCTCCATATTTACGGAAATATCCCACAATTTTATTAGACTTTTCTTGACTTTGTACTGACACATTGTGCTTGACACTTAAGTGAAGATTCATATTGCCACTTGATGTTGTTGCGGCAAAATTTGTTACTTTTGAAATGTGATCCTTGTCATCCAATGACTGCTGAGCATTGAGACACAGCTGACAATAAACTCGATCTTCGTCTACATTTCTCCCATCAGCAGAGAACAGGCCACCAAAATATTTCCAGCATTGTGCTTTAGAATTTCCATGTATGCTAGGCGGTTTAGGTTAAGATGAAATTTGCTGACATTTGAGTTCACCTAAAATCATCATATATATAGTCATAAAGAATTGTTACATTAGAAATGGTGTAACGTAAAAAGGTAATCCTGCAGTCTTAGCACCTATATTATTTCACTGCAAATTTTAATTTTCTCGTGAGAACTTTCATTTTAATTTATTAAATGCATTTATATATGTTATATTTTAGCTATTATAGCGCTAATTTGCGAGGCTTTTTAATTTATAAGGCTGTTTCCGGCCCTTGATGCTACATAATCAGAGTAGAGTATGTTACATCCAGTTTGTTTATCTATTATCTAGCACCCTACTTGCTGGGTTGTCACAGCAACAGGTTAAATGAAATTTTCTCACTTACAAACAAGCAAAAAAAGAAACAAACATCTAGTAACGGAACGCAATTAAACTTAAGTAAAAAACAAACGTTTCGGCGGATTTACGGCTGACAAAATTCGGCGGCCTATGCGGCGCGCCGCATATTTTCCGGCGGATTTTCGGCAGACGAAAATTTTGCGGCGTAGTCGGCACGCGGCTGAGGGGTCTAGGATAGGGGAATCAAAGAGGATCAATTTGTTGAAGACTAAGTCTTTTCTAGTCATGTATAATTTGTAGAATATATATTTTTAACGCCATTGCCCTTGGGACGAAAAATTTCGTTTATAAATTTGAAATTTCCAACCTGTCTTTTCAAGCTTTGAACAACAACTCCTCCTGATAGAGGGTTCAGGTCTTTTGCAAATATGTTAAAGAGGTCCAAGGGATGTGCACCGGCTAAAAACAAATTACCGAAAAGCTTTGCCTGATATCCTGGAAATTTTTTTTAAAAAAAAAAGAAAAAATACCAGCATTTATCGATTTCTCCCCTACCATAACATAACATAGAATTTACCCGGAAGAAACTAACGCCAAACAATAACTTATAATATTTAGAACAATGTTGGAGAAGGAATTTTTGAAAAATGTCTTTTCGTTCGACACCCTTATTTTTAGCAACAATTTGTAGATAGCCTATCAATTGTTATATTGAATTTCAGAAGTGTTTATTTGAAGTGACTTTTAATGTAATCTTGAATCGTTATAAATGGTGTTTTCCCGCTATGTGAATGCGTTAATCCTGCAGATTTTACACGTGTATTTTTTTCAGTGTGAAATTTAATTTCTTCATGAGAACTAACTTACTTTTTAATTTATTAAATGCAATATTTTTTGTTGTAGTGAGTCTTTTTAATTTCTAAGGCATTGTTTCGGCTCTCAACAGTAAATAGTCTCAGCGGGATGCAACCATTTTGTTTATTTATCACTTAACTTGCCGGATTGTCTGAATGAGATGCCAAAAGGAAATTTCTCACTTACAAACAAAATAAGAATCAAACATCTAGTAACAAAACAAAATATTAAATTTTCTGTAAATTATTTATGTATCTTGTAAGAACAATAAAATATACATTGATCTTCTAAGAGCAATAAAATAGATGAATGAATTAAACAAATGATTTTAATTTACAAAAATATGACATTTTAGAATGTTCAAAAAGATAGTTTATAAAGGTAACGTTATATTTATATTGCATGTCGTCAATGTCATTGTACACAATAGTAAAAACAAAAAAAATAAAACAGTTAATCAGCACTTCACTTTTATATTATAATTCTTATGGATTAATAAGAAAAAATTAAATATATAATAGTTAACTACATTAAAATGAGAAGGTATAAAATGAATAAAAGAGAATCTATTCGACATTAGACTGAACATTGAAAATACCAATAAAACTGATAAGACAATTTTTTTTCCTTTAAAAAAATCTTGCATTTTATTTACATTATAATTATATTTAAACAAAAAGCATTCACAGATCTTTAAATGGATTGAAGTATGATCAATAAAAATTAAGTTTTAAATACCTATAGTAATTAAGTTCTTCTAAAAATGAGTATTTTTGAATTACTTTTAAGAGTTTCAGTTATAAAAAATTAACCGGCATATTTTTTAATGCCGTAATTACCTATCTTTGAAATCAAATTTCTAAAATCGGTAATTTTCAGAAATAATTTTTAAAATATAAAAACATGTCATCATTACGAAACTTATTTCTAAAGACAAATTCGTTCAAATATGAAGTCAACAAATCACTGGACGTTCCGAATATCTGTCTCAGTTTGCGTTTATCGTGCATCCACATGTTTTCTATATTTTCTGTATGAACCAAATATCATGGCCAATCCGGTCACTATTAGCATAAGCTGTCCAGCCATCTGAAATTATATGGGTTCCTTTGATGATGTATCTTCTAATTAATGGCTCTAATGTAGTGGCTTTACGATCGGGTACCTCTATTAAAAAACATTTACCCGAACCCCACTCAATCCCCCCAAGTACCCAGTGACCATCTCGCCACTGCCCGCTGTGATATTTTCTGTGGAAATATTTTGACTCGTCATTTTCCACTATTATGGGAACCCCATTGTCGCCGAGGCATTCTATTTCATCTGGATTATTTGCAAGCCACTCAGCGCAATCGTCCCGCATAAAATTTCACCAATCAACAACTGTATGATCGGTTGTAACTCCTGTCTCTCACTTAATGATAGCTTGTGGCATGTCATAGCACCAACATTATATCACAATAAGAAGCTGTTTTCAGGGACAGGCGGCTGCCTCAAAAAAAAAAAAAAAAAAAAAAAAAAAACTTCTTATCTTACATGTTGCACAGTATCACCTTTTCCCATCGGGCCTTTGCATTTAATCGACATGCTTGCCCACATCCAACACACGCAAAGCAGTTGCGTAACAGGGCACGTTCAGCCAACCATCTCATGCACGCACCTGTGTCAGTCAGCTCCGGAAATAATGAGGTAAGGTTGATCCTTTCATTCCTTCTAACCATTGGAACAACTGTGATATTAGGAACAATCTCCGTGGGCGCTTGAGGTCTACCGGCCATACTGTTACTAACACCCTTATGTTTTATAAAGTAAAGATGAAATAATTCAACATACAGACTAAAGAAGATAACTCAGGCAAACTTCCTAAGTGTCAAAATCTTTATTTGTACAAAGAAGATTGATTAAAATTTTTAATTTAAATGGTCCGAGCGCAGGGGCGTATTAAGACTGTACGGGGCACTTTCTGCAATTCAAACTAAGCCTTAACCAGTCAACGTCTCTTTGAGCTTTTAATAAAATGATTTCTAGCAGCTAATATAATACTGTAACTAAATAGTCCTACGGGATAGACTTTCCCAGATTATTCATGAAAAAAACGGAACACGAAGAAATAACTGTTTGCCGGCATTTTAAAACTGAGTGTAAAAAGAAAAAGTAAAAAATAAATTTAAAAAAAAAGATTCCACGACGAGTTATAGATCCCTACATCGCTTGCACCACAAGCCTACATACTTCCATGCGACCAGGAGAACTAACAATATAATAGTAAATTTTAAAAAAAAGTAAACAATATTCTTTATAAGTTATATTTTTTAGGGGCAGTCCATAATGACGTTACGCGAATTTGGCCGGTTTTTAAGCCCCCCCTCTCCCTCGTGAACTTCATCACAAAAACTTAGACCCCTCCCCCTTTTTTCAATACGACGTCTCAAAGCTGTTGACCCCCTCCCCCTTAAAGCGATATTTTCTATTTGAAAATGAGCATTTCAAATCACTTTATTTTAGTAGGTATTTAGCGTAAGACTGCACTCTAATATCGTGACATGGTTGAATCCATTTGAAACGTCATAAAATAAACAGTAAGAAATCCAATATCTAAGCGAAACTTTGATTTTAAAAGCGTGTTTTGACGTGACATCATAAATATTGAACCCCCCCCCACTACATGACGTCACACATCGTCAAAAATGTTGGAACCCCCCACACTCCCACCTAGTTCGGGACTCATTTATGGACGGCCCCTTATTGAGCCTATCAATATCAGGGTTTTCGGTTACTAAGACTATCATGTCCGAATAGCGATCAGATAAATAGATAAGATTTTATTAATTTATTTAATTCATTATATTTTCGGGTTATCATGCAAACATTTCTCCACCTTTATTATAAAATATAATAAGTTTGGGGGCCCCTAAATCATCGGGGGCGCCTGGCTTTATCCCGTTCAGCCCCCTCTTCATCCGCCATATCCCGAGCGTAGGTATAAAAATTGTTTATTAATATTTGTAAACTCATCCTTTATTCCGTATAATTCTTTGACCTAATGCAAGGCCGGCTTTAGGCATAGGCAAACTAGGCAGCCGCCTAGGGCTTACGAATTCCCGGAGGAATCATATTTCCATATCTTCATTCAGTGATTTGAACATATTCACCCTGTGGTCTTCAGGCCAGTGGCTTGGAGCTGGAAATCTCTGACGGACACACAGGGAACGCAACACAGGTCAGTGCTGTCCACTTCAAATTTGTGTTGACGAGTGATGAACTTGAAAAGACGGATGTGCTCACGAAATTCTCCTAACCGCCCAATAAATGCCTGCAGGAGATTAGAAGTGAAGCGTGCAAGTTGCTGAATATTAAGAAGCAGAGTCACTTGATGTGCATGTTTCTTTGAACTCTCCCAGTTTTTCAAAGTTTTGTAGACGGCCTGTCTCAATGTCGCCGATGAAGAGTTCTAAGTTGATGTAATATGCAAGCAATGCTTGTGATAATATTATATTTCCAACTCTTTATATTTTCTTATTTAGCAGGTTTAGATTATTTTTTTATATGTAATAAATTTGAAAATCAAAGACGACTGAAGAAGAAAAAATACAATAAAGGATTTGTCTGCGAGCCAGATACAGCCATCAAAAGAGCCACATCTGGCTCGCGAGCCATGGTTTCCAGACCCCTGGTTTATTACATCTGCACGAATATGTTTGTAAAAAGTTCAATTATTTGTTGATGTAAATACAAATACAGGCAGTTTGAAATAAATTGTTTAGTTTTATTCTTTTCGTACTTATTTTTTACGTTTCTAATCTTTTTAAGGCCACTAAATTCACTTTGCCTAGGACCTTCAATTCCCCAGAGCCGCCTCTGTCTCGTGATAAAAATAACACCGTGGAGGAGATTTTAGACGTAAAAGATAACGCTTGAAATCACTTTAAAAAAGGCTCCTCTCTCACTAACTTGAATTGGCTTTTGAAATTTAAAAATAAAATAAAAATATATCTTGTCAAGTGACTTGGGTAGCTGGGAAGTTCACGCATCGCTGTCACCATAGTTTGTGGGATTTTTTTCTTTCTAGCTGCCATTAGCAGTGGGGTTATTTTCAGGACAATTCGTTTCTTCATAGGATCAGTCGTCGTCTCTGTTGTGCTTTCGTCTGTACCAAAGACTATTACCATAAGATACAAATGAAAGAGGGGTTTATGGAAGAGACTTTAAATAAAAACTATCATCATCTACGATTCTACGGCAATATCAGATTGAAGTAATTTTTGATCAAGCAAAGACCGAGCGACAAAAAAAAATATCTCGGTAATTATACAGCAAACGGTGATGTGAGATCGGCCTGGACATTGGCTTTCTCGCATAATCATAATCATTTTTAAAAGAAAGCTGCTCTTAAGCATTTAGCCGGAAGCGAAATGATACAAAGAGAGAGAGAGAGAGAGAGAGAGAGAGAGAGAGAGAGAGAGAGAGAGAGAGAGAGAGAGAGAGAGAGAGTTTTAAATGAGGTTTTCCGTAGAAGCATACTAAACTGTTTATTTACATGAAGTAAAAATTAAAAGGGTACATTTGTCTTAAAGCAGGTCAAATACAATTGCTTATCCGAAAAGCATAGTGTCTGCAATTCTATACCAGCAATGCCAAGACACCAGTTAAGACTGCACTATCATGATAGTATAATTAACAATTTTCCGAAATCCCTTTATTCCAAATAGTAGAATTAAAGATTTTCAATTTTTATATAGTTTATATGAGTAAAAAACAACATTATTTTGTGGCACCAGGCTCCCAATTAGTGTTTTTTTTCGCCTGTTACCATCGCAGAAGTGTACTCAACAACATTCAAAAATTTCATTAGTGGTTTTTAAATTTTACATAGCCAATGTAAGGATAAAACGTATATGGGCCGCCGGCCCCACATGAGCAGGAGTTTTAATATTTTTCTTTCTTAGTTTTCGTCGTGAGTGCCTCCTAAACAAATTTCCAAACTTTAATGCTTCTACCATCACCGAAAATTAGAGAATACGTGATGAGTCTGTTTTTTATATCAGAACAAATACATTAGGGCCCCGGCCCCCAGAGGGTGATTTCTTTTTACTCCTATAACCATTGCGGATATGTATTGCTCAACTTTCCAAAGTACAATGCTTCTACCTAAACGGGAAATAGGAGAATTCGTAATTTTCGCTCATATAAAGAAGAAAACTACATTGGGCCACGGCCCCCTTAGAAATATAATTTAAATATTTTTTCACCTGTTACCACTGCGAAGTGTAGTAAACAATTTCCTAAAATTTCATGCTTCTGCCTCCTCGAGAAATAGAAAAATTGTTGATTTTCATTGTTTATATAGCTCAAATAAGGAAAATAAATATTTTGGGCCCCCGGCGCCCATGAGTGTGAATGTATGGAACTAAACCTATTTAAGAACATTTCCCATATGATTGTGTGTACGTTTATCAAATTTCACTTGACTGGGTTGTCTAGATCTTGAGTTATTAGGGAATTGACAGACAGACAGACAGACAGACGGACAACAAATGCGTCTTATGTATATAGATATAGAAATACAATTAAATACATTTTTCTCACGCAAGCATCGAGTTCAAAGAGCCATAAAAACAATGAGAACTTCTCAACTAACAACGAAACAATGAATAAAAAATAAATTTTATCCCATAAAAAAATCTTTGAAAAAAACTATATCAAACTAAAAAAGCGTCAAATAACAAGTATTAAAAATATCATCATCATCATCATCATCATCATTTTAAATGGAAGAAAATAGAAGACAGTGATATCTTAGCTACAAAAAAATGTTAGCCCAATCCTTATAGTTTAAGATCCCCTCCAAGCATTTAGTGTATTCCAGTATTCGATTGTTAACGTGTGCACCTGTGGAGCACAGAAGGAAGTTGATGTCTCCTTGAACAGACCCAAGTGAAGGGAAAACCTTTTGAATATTTCTATGGTTACGTTATCGTACCCGATAGTGACCTCGGTCTTCTAAAGTCTTTCGTAGATGTGAATTGTTACCTTGCTTGGATATTGCGTGGGTGAAAAGGTATCTCATTTTAATGTATATATCAATATAACCAATACAATGTCAACGTTTATTTCATCCGTTTCCGTATGAATGTATTACACCTAACCGTCAGTTATTACGAAACCAATTTTTACGAGGAGATGTTTCTCAAAATGAATAAATGAAAAAGGAAAAAAAAGACAATAATGTTATGAACCTTTAATTATGCCTGATTAACTACTCGTTGTTAGTAATAAATTATTCCCCCCCCCCTTAAAATTAGTTAACAAATATTTTTTTTTTCGTTCTGCTTCTAAAGTCTGTCTGTATAAATAATAAGTTCTCCTCGATTTCGTCTTCATTTTTCAGTCGATATTTAAATACGTACGATAATCATTTTCTTTCATGATGCCTGACTTGTCATTTGTAGTTCAATTAAATCTCCCCCTTAAAGGCTTTCTTATATCCTTTAGTGGAGCTCTTTCCCGCCACATAGTCGGCTGGGTGTTATGTCACACACTACCGACGTAGTTGTGGCCCGTGAACACTTCTCCACTTGCAAACAGGTCAGCAAGGTCTGTGCCCACTTAAAGAAAAGGAAGTAGGAATCAATAATCTTCAGTATAGAAGGAGCATGGTAATGTTTATGAATAAAGAAAGGAAAACATTAATTCTTCACGGATAACTTCTCTTCCCTCAATAAGGAGGTTCGCCCCTCAAGTATTTTAGAAACACTATGATATGTTTAAATCTTTATTTTTCCTTAAAAGTTTTGTTTTCCCCGAAATTAGCCTTGTCTTCTATCCATAAATACGTTTATTCTTGCATACCTCGGTTTTTTTTCAGATATGATATTTTTACAATAAAAAAATGTGTGGTAGTTATTCATTTATTAGTAATTAATCACATGGCATGATTTTAAGCTCACATTTGCGTAACAATTTCGTTCATGCATCTATGAATCCTTACAGCTTTCCCTAATCTATCTGTAGACTCTATACTTTATTTTCTCAAACTTCTCTGAATCCGCCCGAAAAATGAAAAGATAAAAAGGATTATTATAATAATAAGGATCCCACACAATGTTTAAGTTCTAAGAACACTTGATATCCTGTTCTTAAACCAAACTTAAACTTCCTGCCACCTCCCTCTCCGAAAACACACGCTCCGTCAACCTTATTTAAAATTAGCCACAGTTGTGTTACCAGGAGGTGATTCTCAGAAGCCGTGTTTACGCATGGATTTAAGTGGCCACTGTGCATTAAGAGCACAAGTTGGTCAGATTTAAGTCTCGCTAGGGATGTATGTAACCAGTTTATTTTATGGTAAGTAAACACGCGTTTAAGTTTGGGTTATGTGGATCTTACTGTAAGTGTCACGCAGCTCATCGTAGTAACAGTATTTCGAGAACGCGCCCCTGATTTACAAATAGCGCCCCTGATTTACCAATAACGTGTTCCTTTATACTTATCTACACCCTTAAGTTTTTATTTTCGGAAAGAGCATATTAGAGTCTAAAGAGTTTTCTGTGTAGCCGCGAAGAAGTGCTTTAAAAAAATGACACCCGCTGCGCCAAATCGCCTGTAAATGACACAGGTTTGAAACTTAAACGAACGTTTATTTAACTCCAGTGTTCTCAACCTTTAAGATCGGTTAGCCTTTAAAATAATATCTTAAGAGCCTCTTCTTGCTCTGTGTGTATGCGTTTCCTGTAGTGTCGAAGGGTCCTCTGAAAAGTTAAGACTTAAGGTGTCATATTTTGAGAATAGTTCCTTTCTTGAGTATTACAGGGAGGATTTTATTGGTATTCTAATATGGGATTTAAAAAACAAGTTTTCTCTTTTCTTGAAATTATTGGTACGCGTTTAACAATTCACTTTGTGATATGTATTCCATGCATTGAAAGCTTAATCGCTCGAGCATAACAATTGAGATTATTAAATTTGTGAGGAGAAAAAGAAAGAAAACGTGTAAGATTTCAGTTTTCATTCTTCTCACTTTTCTCGCATCGCCAGTAATAGGATCAGTGAACACTTCGTGTTTTTTCACTCATCAGAGATTCACGATTTTTGTTTTTACTCTTGTGAGGTAAACTTAAGAATAAATCTTCTTAAAACGATTTAAATGAAAAATAGCTATTATTATCTTTTAATCTTTTTTTTTATGATGTCTGAAACTAAAATATAGTATAGTGGAGTAAAGGTACAGTGTTTGGATTTCAAATATTTGGTTAAGAATTTTTATTTCAAAAAAAAAAAATTCATCATTTTTATAATATTCACATTTTGTATCCGTTTCAAACTCAAGGTTTTTCGAGATGTGATAGCAACCATAGCTTAAGACCGAAATAAGATGAAAAAAGGGGACCGTTTTACATGTAGACAGTTTTCTAGTTAATAAGGATTAAGTATTTTCATAGTAGTAAATTCATATTTTTGTTTACGTTTTGGTTTCAAATCTAAATTGTATTCCGAGTTGTTCACTCTTTAACAATTCATAATAAATGTTAATAAAAGTTTTTTTTTGAAAACTTGACTATTTTTATTTTTACAGAATGGAACGCGTTAAGGTATTTTACATTTATTTATATGGGGAAATTGTTTTGTTAAACGAGTAAGACTGGAGCGAATAAAATTCGTTATGAGAGGTTTCACAGTACTCTTTTACGTGATTCACATATTTTATATTGGATTTGTCATTCGTTAAGTGAGCAATTGTTAGCGCGAGAAAACAAGACCAACTCGTTGACTTCATAATAAAATATACATCACACTAATAATTAAAAATAAAACGAATTTTTAAATGTCGAAAAAACGGCATAAACACACAATTTATGCAGGCTTATTAAAAGTTTATTTGTGTGTGTGTGTGTGTGTGTGTGTGTGAGAGAGAGAGAGAGAGAGAGAGAGAGAGAGAGAGAGAGAGACTGAGAGAGAGAGGGGGGGGTGTTGGTGTGAAGGCTCAAGATATTTTTATTGTAAAATACTATATTAAAAATGTGTTATTTAATTTACATTATTGGTCAAATAAAATTCAGTAGGAACATGTCAACAATACAAAGTGTTTGAAAAATTTATGCAAGGGTATGTCTTGATTAAACAGTGCTGTACTTGAATGTATATTTTGTTAAATAAATAATTTAGAATATGAGAAGTTAACGCATTGCCCCCACCAGTGTTAAGTGGATAACACTAATTGTTTATTTTACTAAAAACAAATCACCTGACTATGGTGGGAATAAACCTCTTTAAGAGCAGCATTTTCAACTGAAGGAAAAATAATGTCAAAAGGAAGGCGTGGCGTTTAGCCTGGCGCAAGCTAACACTACAAACAGCATATAAACTTCTGTCCCTTATTCTTGGTGAAAAAAGGAAAGTACATGGGTAGTAAAAAAAAAGTGTTTACAAATTCTTTTTTTTTTTAATAATAAGAGTCGGCTAGGAGACCTTATACTTAAGATATAACCCTTGCATAACTATATTTAACCACTCACTATTTAGATGTAACCCTTGAAGATCTAGATTTAACCCTTGAGTATTTAGATTTAACCCTTCAGTATCCACATCCTTGGAATATCTAGATAAAACCATTGAATTTTTAGATTTATCCCATTTTTATGTAGATTTTTACAAAATCGACACCTACTCTACTTATACATTCTCTCTATCCCACAGAAAATGGTGAGCGTTCGTGCTTTACGGAAACTGAAAATTGGCGTTTTGATCGGCATCGTCATCATTATTAACCTCCTTTGCCTGCTGTCCATCTCCCTCCAGAACGTATTAACCTGGAGATCCCCCCACCGGTACCTCGGTGACGACCAAAACTTCTACTCGACCATTGCTGTCCAGAACACGACCATCAACCCGGCGGTCAAGCTGAAGCTGGACACCATGAAGCGTGAGCTCAACGACACCAAGTTCACCAATGACGCCATGTTCCCGGCCAAGCGGATCGGCCGGTACATCATGGTGGACGCCGACCGCTGCCGTGGGGTCAAGGAGCTCGACATCATCATCATCGTGCACACGGCCCCGGCCAACATGGAGCGGCGACAGCGGATCCGGGACACCTTCGGCAATGAGGACCTCTTCGTCCCGTTCCACATACGAACGGCGTTTCTGCTGGGGAAGACTTTAAACCGGACGCTGGAGCGGATGCTGTGGTTTGAGCACGCGACGTACAACGACACCGTTATGGGGGACTTCGTGGACGACTACCACAACTTATCCCTCAAAGGCGTCATGGGGTACCGCTGGGTGAGCGAGCACTGCACTAACTCCAGGTTCGTGCTAAAGATAGACGACGACGTCATGATCAACATGTACAAGCTGCTCTACTCGTTCCTGAACCACATGAGTGGCAAGTCAAAGTCCATCTTCTGCAACCTTTGGCACAAGGACACGATGCCCATCCTGCGGACGGGCAAGTGGAAGGTTGAGCCGCACGTCTTCTCCAAGCGCAGCACGTTCCCGTACGACTACTGCAGCGGCTTTGTGGTCCTCATGACCACTGACCTGATGGGCCCCATGTTTGACGCCGCGATGACCACTCCGTTTTTCTGGATCGATGACGTCTACCTGTTCGGCATGCTGCCCAGCGTGGTCGGTGGGGTCACGTACTACAACTACGCGCTTGACCGCAATATGACGCTCAAAGAGCAGGACGCGCTGAACTGCACCAGAACTCAGGGCCCCCGGTGCCCGATCTTTGCTTCCGCCGTTACTGACAAGGTGTACTGGACCTACTGGGACCTCATCAAGGGAATCTACACGCAGGCCAACTCGTGGCGCGTAGAGAACAAGATTGTCACGTGATAAGATCTTTTTGAAATTCTCAATTCATCATTTTTATATGGATTCTTCTTTAGGGTGCAACGACTTGTTAAAAACAAAAACAAAAAACCGAAGGATTCCATATATTTCATTGAATACATGTTATGACATAACGATAATCAGGGAGATATATTTAATGGATACTATCATTTACGAGTGTATATTAAAGGCCATTTGCAGTTATTCGCATGATATTCTTTACACAAGTGATATCGGTTTTCGATTTATATATTTATATGTGGTTTCAAATTTTATCCAGGAAATAATTACATTTTAGTCTTTTGAACAAACCGTTATTCAGCAATCAGTTATTGCTTAAGCAAGTAATATAAATAGTTTGTAGAGTAAGTCTTTCAGGTATGAACATGATCTTGAAACATTGTTTTATGCCTTTTGTAGGTCTATACATGGTTAGGAAATTAACACCGCCGTTTAGGGCCGTTCACATTTAGGGGAGAAAAAACTTTTTTGAGCAGCTGCAAGGAATTGCTTCCACTTTCTACTATTTAGTTTTTTTTAAAGTTTTTTTTGTGTTGAAATTTTGACATCAAACTTTATTTAACCTTCACCCTACCCCTTTCGTTAATTATCTTATTTTTTTGTAGCTTCTTGTCGTTATTTCACTTAGTGTTTCCCGTCGATTCATCACCAAGTAATGTAAACTCGAAACTACAATTTTTACTTTATAAAATCAAATAAATTTTAGGATTTTTAAAATAATAAATTAAACAATTCAAATAAGAATACACATTTCAAAAATGAAAATGATATATTTAGTTTGAACTCAACTTTTCAAAACATTTTGAGGCTGAAAGCCTTCAAACTCAATTTTAATAGCTTTCGAAAGCAGGAACCGAGAAAACTGACTTAAAAAATAGATTAACATAATAAAATCCTGAGGATTACGCATGTTTCACATAATCGGATGTCAGAATTTAGATCTATATCAAATCTAACTATGCACTCTAAAAATCAAATTGATTTATTATTTCTAAAGATATTGCCTAAGATATGACCTTTTAAAGAAGTGTTCCTGAACTAATTAAGAACAAGTTAATTTCGTCACACCCCACCCCACTTTAAAAAAAGAACTATTCATTTTAAAGTTTATTTAAAAGATCAAACCCGCCCGCCATTTTGCATTTGAAATAGAAATACATGCACTAGAATAAGTAGATCTATATATTAATTATCAATCTCGCGCACCGATGCAACAGGAAAGATCTTGATTTTTACATTATGCCGAAGTCTATCAAATGTCGCACCAATTTCAAGTTGTTTTTTATGTTCACTTCCTATAAAGTTTGTCATTTCTAAAACCCGAAAACATATCTTAATGCGTAATGTTCTTTTATAAGATTGCATTTTAGCGGAACAATGTTTTGAAGTAAGAGTTCTCCGCCACATTAAGACAAGGCCTATTGGCCTATTGTGAATTGTTTCATAGTGAGAGCGTTTTCTTCTCACGTGTAACAATGTCATTCCTTTAAATATTGTGTTGACGTCCTCTCAAGAAATGTGAATGTCACAACTTTAATGTGTCGCCCAACGGTACTTTATATTGACCTTTTTATGGAATTTCATACATATACACACAAGAATCATGGTTCAATATTTTTTAAGATTTATTGATCAATCGTCCCTGTGGACCACCCAGTACTGGCTTAGAAAGATAACGCACATAGTTGTGTAATGTACATTTTAAAAAAAAGCCATGTTTTAAAAAATGTTTGAAGAGGGAAATTACATCAATAGGGTTCTTCATTTCTAAAACCGGAAAAGTCATAGCTCATTTCGTAATGTTCTTTTTTTTTAGATTACATTTTAGCGGAACAAAGTTTTGAGGCATAAATACAGTCAAATCAATATGTTCTCAAAATTGTTAGCTTAGTAAAATTACGAAATTGTTTTTTTATTTTGCCAGTCCAATAAGCTGTCTTAAATTAACGAAGAATTAAAAATTAGCCGATAATCTCAATCATTCTCAATATACCTACATTCACGTATTGACTCGTATCTTTTATTATTTTTTAATGAATTTGTCCTTGCAAAAGATAAATTTAGATATAATATTTCTATTAATAGATTTCCGCCATATTATGAACATCCCTATAAGAACCACATACTAAAACTTTATTAAACAAAGAGATTAGGAGGGGGGTTGGGGAGTGGGAGACCGATACAGTCATGTTGTGCAAGTAAAAAAAAAAAAGTACATTCCAGTTCGGAGCTCTAATGCAGATATAACAGACACCGCCCAATGGCAATCATCTTGATTTGATGTCTGTTGGCGTTTGATGTCTACGTGATCAAGCGCACGACGGCGAAAGCAGTCAATGCTGAATTACATTTTTTTTATATCTGTTGAAATAATTGTATATTTTTTTAGTGGATAATCCGTTCATCACTATGCAAACCTGCCTTAAAGTGAAGCATTTATTTAATAATTATTTATTTAATTGTTTAAATATCTATTTATTGTTTTACTGTTAAAAAATCGATACTTTTGTCTATTTTTAAGGTCACGCGGTCCGTTTGGTCAATGGTCGTTTTGTCAAAAATGCAAGATCGTCCGATGAAATGATAGTTTTTTTAGTAGTCTTAATAGACGATGGTCGATTGTATTGATCATGGCAGTTTTTGGACAGTTGTGTGATGATGTGATGATTGTCTTGATGACAGATTGTTTGGATGATTGTTGATGACAGATTGTTTGGATGATTGTTGATGACAGATTGTTTGGATGATTGTTGATGACAGATTGTTTGGATGATTGTTGATGACAGATTGTTTGGATGATTGTTGATGACAGATTATTTATATGATTGTTGATGACAGATTGTTTATATGATTGTTGATGACAGATTATTTATATGATTGTTGATGACAGATTATTTATATGATTGTTGATGACAGATTATTTATATGATTGTTGATGACATATTGTATGGATGATTGTTGCCACGCCAGATAACTGATTTTCTGGTTACATAACAGTGGTCTGTATAGAAGTAGGTAATTCAATTGAACAGTTTAAGTGAGATTTAGATGGTGGTTGTTGTTTCATTATGTTTGCCAGTACGTTCGTGTGCGTGTATGTGTGAGAGATGGAGTCAGATAGATAGATTGAGGGATGGATAGATGGTTGGATAGATGGATGGATAGATGGATAGATGGATATATGGAAAGATAGATGGATATATGGATAGATATTAGGAAGTATGGATGTATGGATGGATAGATGGATGGATGGAAAGATTGATGGGTGGAAGGATGGCTGGGTGGATGGAATGATGAATGGATGGATGGATAGATAGATGATGGATAGATAGATGGATGGATAGATGGATATATAGATGGATAGTTGGAAAGATAGATGGATGGATAGATAGATAGGTAGATAGATAGTTGGATAGATAGATAGATGGATAGATGGATGGATAGATGGATGGATAGATAGATGGATGGATAGATATATAGATAAATAGATAGACAGGGATAGGGAGAGAGAGTGGGAGTGTGCTTGTATGAGTTCTATACAGATGAATGAAATAAACGAACTATGTATAAAATAGTATCTAAAATTGTTATTCTTAATAATTGAAGACTTGAAATTGTTTTCTGTTGATCCAACCCTGTCGTTATTACTTTGTAGCTTTAGCGTTAAAAAAAGACTCAGATGTAAATAATAATTTGATTTTTTAAAAGCATTTACTCATTTTAAGAACTGTCCCTTTTTGTCAAAATTAGGTCACTAGGGATTAGGGCTGTCAATATTGTTTGAAAAAGCCCCGGGTATCCATTTGAAACACCGCATAATTTTCGCCGCCATGACCGCTTTAATAAGCAATACAACCAAGCCGCCATCCATGCACTTCATTTCAAACAAAAGCATAACATGCTTTCAGCTGCTCACTGCTGTGAACTTTAATGCATTACATACTTCTATGCATTCGTCATGCTCATAAACAAAAACTACAGTAAACTCATACAGAATAGGACTGCATAAAGCTTTTTTATTAAAAAAACAAATTACACAGACTATTTGTGTAAGGAAACAATAAATTAAAGCTTTATTATCAACTAATACAAATAATGGTAGACGTTTCGGCTCATGCCTTCATCAGTACAAAAACAATTACATGTACTTACATATATATTAAAATTAAAACATATTAAAGTCTATGTGATAAAATGAAAAGAAATGAAAGACAAAAATAAACACGGACATAGAATATAAGAAAAAGGAGGAAGTTGAAGTATCTAAAGTAACAGTGAAAACCACAACGGGAAAACGATTTTGCAGTCATGTAAAATTGTGGATTTGGTTAATTCCATATGGAGCCAACGTACCAAATCGTTTTATGAGTCTATTTTCCATGTGGACTCTATCATGGGTATTGGTTGCATATAAAATACCAGTAACTACAATATCCAAAATGCCATCGTGGTCAACACTGTTAAAATGTTTAGACACAGGACACTGAGCCTGTTTATTTATATTGTACAGGTGTTCTCTAAACCGATCTCCAAGACGACGACCTGTCTCACCCACATAAATTTTTTTACATCTCTTGCAAGAGATGTAAAAAAATTTATGTGGGTGAGACAGGTCGTCGTCTTGGAGATCGGTTTAGAGAACACCTGTACAATATAAATAAACAGGCTCAGTGTCCTGTGTCTAAACATTTTAACAGTGTTGACCACGATGGCATTTTGGATATTGTAGTTACTGGTATTTTATATGCAACCAATACCCATGATAGAGTCCACATGGAAAATAGACTCATAAAACGATTTGGTACGTTGGCTCCATATGGAATTAACCAAATCCACAATTTTACATGACTGCAAAATCGTTTTCCCGTTGTGGTTTTCACTGTTACTTTAGATACTTCAACTTCCTCCTTTTTCTTATATTCTATGTCCGTGTTTATTTTTGTCTTTCATTTCTTTTCATTTTATCACATAGACTTTAATATGTTTTAATTTTAATATATATGTAAGTACATGTAATTGTTTTTGTACTGATGAAGGCATGAGCCGAAACGTCTACCATTATTTGTATTAGTTGATAATAAAGCTTTAATTTATTGTTTCCTTACACAAATAGTCTGTGTAATTTGTTTTTCTACAGTAAACTGAGCGTTCAAACAAAATGTGAACCACAATGACGTAACGTTCATTCAGGTCATAGCTTGAATGTTGATGTCCATTAGGCGGCGATTGTAGTTATTTAATTTATTAACCTTTTAATACTGACAACTTCGTACTTCTTATTAAAATCAGTTTTTCTGCTAGGCGTACAGATTAAAAAAAAAATAATAATATAAAAAAATAAAACCCCACATAAACATTCATTTATTTTCGCTATACATAGAAAGTCCTTGAAAAGTAGGGGAAAATAAAGGAAATAAAACGTTAATTTTTTTATTGGGGTGGAGGGGGGAAGTTAAAGTGGTTAGGAGAGGTGTCGACTGGGGAGTTGCGGGGGTGGGGGAAAGAATAGATAAACAAAGTTAGCTCGTCGGTAACTCATAGTTGGAATATAAATGTGAACACATAAGAGCTACTTGCGGCTAGCGAGACGCAATTTGAGCACAATTACTATAGACATTGAAGCTACATTTTCACGGGTACCCGGGTACAATATTACTTCCATGGGAAATTGCATGGCAACTGGTATCCGTTTACTCATTGGCAGGCCTACTGCCTATCCTACAGGATAGGAATACATTTTGTTGATTGATGAACAAATACTTCCATTCCAATGTAATGAAAAAAATTGTGTGTGATACTAAATGATATACTTTTGTGAAACTATTGTTCATATTCTTAATGCGGCTGTTTATTATCTATCTCATTTTGAGAAACAAGTTTTAAATCTTTCCTTATCCACGAATGACTCATTTTAAACAAAGTTTTCGGGATTATGAATACAATTTCAAAACAAACAATAAATAAATAAAAATAATTGTGTACAAAAATGATACAGGTAGTAATAACATTGACACCAGGGAAAATGAAGGTTTGAGTTTGACAGTACTCTAACTTTGACATGTTGACACATTTAATTGTGACATAAGGAATCTTTACTGAAATTTTCAATTTTGCCCTGAAAAGTTATGATTTATTCAAATGACCACTTTCTTTGACTCAATTGAACAAATTCGTAAAGGGTATAACAACGTTGAAGCAAAAATAAAGAAATTGTTTGTATTTTTAATTCTTCGTGTTTTATTTTTTGTTGCATACTTTCATTTATTTTTAATGTACACTTATGTAGCGCGGTACCCCAAGCTACAGCTGGACTCACATGCAAAAAAACTTGAAAGTCAACTAGTGGCGTAGCTAGGGACTTGGGCACCCAAAATGCTTGGCTTCCATTGAGGTGGGGGCCATGCATTTTGACTTTCGACATCATGAATTGAGTTAATGTAAACTTCTTTTGGCCCCCCTCGAGTAGGGATCCGGGGGGACTTTTGACTTTGGACCACCTCTTCCTCCTCTAGGTACGCCTCTGCGTACGACGAAAAATGCGCACCACTCCAAATCTTCTAAAGAATACACATCATAATGAACGTGAAGTCAAGAAATGGACGTCAATATCTTTCGAATATATCATGAACTGAGAGCTCATCTCATTCGTTATTGATGTACCCTTACATTGAAATAAAAAAGACATACATACATTGTGAATTATTTATTTATTGTAGCCAGTGCTGAGAGATTTATAAGTTACAATCATACTAGAAACTGCTTGCATTAAATGGCAATCTAGGAATGATTTCATTCCAGGAACTGAGCCATAATGCATGAATTATGTCTTTCCAAAAACAATTTAATGAGGTATTTCACACCAAGAAATGTTACACAAAAATCTAAACAATATCGAAAAGTTTTGAAAACTACAGTTAATTATAAATTATACTGGTTAATTACGAATCAGAAGTGTAAATCTTCTCTGACAGTCTAATTTGTTGGGTTTCATTTCCTCGTTAGGCTGAGTAGTTTTATCCCAGAATGACAGTGATTACAAAAGCTTTTGCGCACGAGTTCTCCACTTCCCAATGTTTTGGCCATTCTCCTAGATCTTCTGTCTTTAGCCTCCTCTATCTTTGACGCCTCGGTTACTAATGATCCTACATGTGGAAAGAAGATCAGCAGTCCCGAGCCTGCGCTCTTCATGGAGCTTCCCGGAAACCCACCTCAGCTCTCTGAGAGAACCCCCCCCCCCGGAGCGATCGCTTCTAGAAGCGGCCACCTGGGCGTCCAGGACATTAGGTCGAAAACGCCTCCCGCTAAGTTAACTCCCAAAGGAAGGGATGGAATTTTCCCTACTACGACTCGCTATCACTTCGGCGCCACCCCGACAAAGCTTACGAGTCTCAATGGTTAGGATCGCCGCAGTGCGGGGGATCATACCTACCTAGGGGGTAACCCCCACTCGGTTACTAAGACGTCCTCTTTGACAGCGGTGCGCCAAGTAGATCGGTCCTCTGCATTACACTCCCAATCGCGTGTGCTTAGTCTGGCTGCTTTCATATCTCTGCAAAAGTGTAACTGGGTTCCCCCGCCCTTGGCTAATTCATTTTTGGCGCGGCTGAGAAATAGGGAAAATACCGAATAATACAAAATAAATTGATTAAACATTATTGAAGGATTAGCTCTTGGCGTACTTGGACAGCCTCGACCCCAATTCGTTATTTCGCCTCTGTCTCTCTGGCAGACATCTTTAAATCGGCATTTATGTGGTTGGTTCATATTTCCATCCTGTTTTTGATGAGATGTCCAAAAAAAAATTATCCTTAATATAGTGTACAGAATGTCACTAATTTATTTTTTCAGTCTAATAGCAATGCTGTGTGCATTTTCGCTTATGTGTAGCTTTGATGCGTCGTGTTGGGGCATGATAACCACGGCGTAAGTGGAATGAACACACATTTTGTTGTACACACACTGTGTACTTTGTGCTAAATAAGTCTGCAGTGTTCGAGGTGTGAACTCTTGTTGGATTAAAATTAAAGGAGTTCGATAAGTGTATTGGCACTTAGCATTAGCTGCAGATATGATCCTCATGTGGGGTAAAGAGGAAACACGCGTCTCATTAGGTATGATGACACTCGATGTTAGGTTTGTGTATTCTCGGTCTCAGGTGAAGGGACACAATCACTGGTGGGAGGATAGTCTATTTCAGATGTGGGGTACACGGTGTCTCAGATGCGAGGACATTGGATCAATCAAGTGAGGACACCAGATTTTAAGTGTGGGGGACATTAAATCTCAAATTTAAAGAAACTCGATTTCAATTGTTGGGGACACTCAATCACAGGTGTGAGGACACTCGATTGTAGGTGTGGGGACACTCAATCACAAGTGTGAGGACACTCGATTGTAGGTGTGGGGACACTCAATCACAAGTGTGAGGACACTCGATTTCAGGTGCGGGGACACTCAATCACAAGTGTGAGGACACTTGATTTCAGGTGCGGGGACACTCAATCACAAGTGTGAGGACACTTGATTTCAAGTGCGGGGACACTCAATCACAAGTGTGAGGACACTCGATTTCAGGTGCGGGGACACTCAATCATAAGTGTGAGGACACTCGATTTCAGTTGCGGGGATACTCAATCACAAGTGTGAGGACACTCAATTTCAGGTGCGGGGACACTCAATCACAAGTGTGAGGACAATCGATTTCAGGCGTGGGGACACTCAATCACAAGTGTGAGGACACTCGATTTCATGTGCGGGGACACTCAATCATAAGTGTGAGGACACTCGATTTCAGGTGTGGGGCACTCAATCATAAGTGTGATGACACTCGATTTCAGGTGCGGGGACACTCAATCACAAGTGTGAGAACACTCGATTTCAGGTGCGGGGACACTCAATCATAAGTGTGAGGACACTCGATTTCAGGTGTGGGGGCACTCAATCATAAGTGTAATGACACTCGATTTCAGGTGCGGGGACACTCAATCACAAGTGTGATGACACTCGATTTCAGGTGCGGGGACACTCAATCATAAGTGTGAGGACACTCGATTTCAGGTGTGGGGGCACTCAAACACAAGTGTGAGGACACTCGATTTCAGGTGCGGGGACACTTAATCTCATGTTTCGGAACGTACATTACATTGAGATACTTGACGTCCGCTGTAGCAACATTTTACTTTTTCAGTAAATAAAGCAAACTGATGTATTTAAAATTAATATTTAAACGAATACCTTGATAAAGGAATAACGGATATAACTGCTTGAAAAAGTTTTAAAAATGTTTCTAGTGCCTAAAAATATCATCCATTTATTTCTTTAGCCGCCGACCCATCCCACTGTTCGCCCAACTACACAAATACATGAACGAGATGACTTAAGCTATTTGCACGTACAACAAAAAGACTGACATTCAATGCTGTGGTCCCGGATTAACAGTTAACCAGAACAAACATTTACCCGAAGATTATTAAATGACGTCAACTTTACCGAGTGGGAAATCCCAATGTTCTGAAATGATGAAATTTATCTAAAATTCCAATTGCAGACATAAACTGGCTCATAAATTATACATATTGGGATCTTTGATATTTTATCCCAGGTTAAAAATATCAACCAAGGGAAATAGCTCAGTTTTATTTCGAGCTGCATTAATTCATTTGTGAAATCAATGCCCTTTAAAACGATCATACATATTAGTTGCTCTAATAAAAATACCATCTCAATCATTTGCACAAAATCATCTACACTGTATGCAACATCTCGTAGTCTTGATAAATATAAATATTTATTAATTAGGAATAAGTAAGCATTTCTACTTACAAGGCTCATAGTGTTAGGTAATTATTTTTTTAAAAAAGAAAATAAGTTTCTATAAACGGTTTACAAAACAAAATAAAATAATAATAATAATAATAAAATAGGGTACTAAGAACATCATTACCACCCAAAACTTTTTTAAAAAAATCTATATATTGTGTACTTTTTACTAAATGGTCATGGAAATGTTTCTTTATTTTGACGAGTCAACTATGGTCTACGGGTTATCAACGAAAATTCTATCTTTTGGTAATAATGGCATCATCTATACACCCGCAACAAATCCCATTTTCTTTTGTGTCCTGAAGAAACTTCAGTTGGGCGTTTCATTAACACTTGTCACATTCTCTTCCAAGAGTTATACGAATCCAATGGACAATAGTGTCATCTTTCTTTTAAAAGGCCACTGTGCTTGTTAGTGATGTCAAAGACAAATGACGACCGTCACTGATCTAAACAATTCAAAAAGATTTTAAGACAACGAACGTGTCGGCAAAAGGGAATTGTATTATTTGCTAAGCAATTATTAATAATTATAGTTCTTTTTAAAATATGCTTGTTAAAATTAATATCATTAATAATTTTTTATGAAACTGGTTATATTAATGTTATAAATAAACTCACTACCGTATATACTCGAGTATAAGCCGACTTTTTCAGCACATTTTTTGTGCTGAAAAAGCACCCCCTCGGCTTATACTCGAGTGAAAAAAAAATGACCCCAGAAAATGCCGCCGCTCTGCAGCCAGATATTAACTCTTATATTTTAACTTTGTTCGCAGCTTGAGCTAAGGTTTTTGTACTTTTAAAGTTATTGTTGATACCATATTGTTTTTGTTGACCCTCTTTTCCACTTATAGAGCTAATTTACTGTTTCTCTTTGAAATAAATATTATGTGTTTTAATGTAATTTTATTGGTATCTATTATTTTTTAAATTTACCAGTAGCTGCTGCATTTCGCATTTCCCACCCTAGGCTTATACTCGAGTCAATACTTTTTCCCAGTTTTTTGTGGTAAAATTAGGGGTCTCGGCTTATACTCGGGTCGGCTTATACTCGAGTATATACGGTAATTAAATATCTGCGTTGATAGAGAATGCTATTATAAGACCTACACCGGTGATCTGGATTACTTATATAAGACGCCCAACGAAGATCTGGATTAATTATAAGACCTACAACCAGTGGCGTCTCCAAGGGGGTGCGATGGGGGAGGGTCGCCCCGAATGACACCATCAGGGACTTACATCAAAATATAAAATTATGTATCTTCCCATTATTTGGCACTGGAAAACTCGTAGGAGTTCAATGGGTTAAGTTGCTAGGCAGTGATACCATGAGCTAATACCCCGCGTGACACCTGCCCTAGTGACGCCTATGCCTACAACGAAGATCTGGATTTCTATTATCGCTTTTAAGTATGAGATTTGGAAGAGAAAAAGCCCTCTGAGTGCACATAATAATAATATATATATTAATGAATAAAGCTCTTCAGGTTAAAAATCGTATTGTTAGAACCTTCACAGTTAACTATTTACTGTTTTAACATGTTCGTATGTCGCAGCAACCATGACATCCTGGAAGAATATCGACTGTCAAAATGGCGACTGTCATTATGTCGACTTCACCACCATAGCGACTGTTTCAAAACAGCGACTTGCACAAAGCTTTTCAGTTATCAGCTGAAACACAGTCATCTCCCCTCTAATTTCAGATCTATTGAAGCCCCAAGGCAGGAAAAGGACCTTAAGCGGACAAAGCTTACCCACCTGCTACAAGGCAGAGAACTGACTCAGCGAATTAAGAAATAACGACTCTGTATAACATCGATATTAATATGATCTTCTACAATAAATTCAAGCTTTTGCTCGCAATTTATGTACAAACTTCACATGATTTAAGTAAGCTTGGTCTCTTTTATTCTGTTCTAAATCTTCTTTTTAAATAATTTACTTACGCATTATGGAGCTGATACAAATTAAATGTTCTTTTTAATTTATTGTTGATATACGGTTAACATTTTTTTTACTGAGCAGTTGTTTGTTTATGGATGAGTGCGTGTGTATGTAGCATTAATTGTTCTGAAATGGATTTTGCACAAAAATTTATAATTTCAATAAATGCTAAATAAGATTTATTAATTTTTGTTAATTATATATATATGTTACCGGCAAAGTGTGGAATCCCGGTATTCTATAGAATGCCTAGGTAATGTATAGAATGCCTGATGGTTTCAGGCAAACTGTGAAATAGAAGTCGTTTATGAAGATGTTACATACTTTTCCTAGGCATTCTATACAATTCCTAGGCATTATATAGAATGACCAGTACCGTTTAGGCAAAGTGTTAAAACGGCACAAGATGAGAAACCTTTATTAATTAATACGCATTTGAAAAGGAAAAACAAAAATACGAAATAAAGCACAGAATATTCTTACCGGAAAACAATGAAAGAACTGAGATTGGAATGACACTTTTTACTTAACTTTCTTCTTCACACAAAACACTCCATATTTTAGCACTTTGATGTTGCACATACATCTCGCGAATTAAAGAAGAATGCTAATAGAATATTGTTACCGGTAAAACACAAAGCACAATTGGCAAGGCCTACTTGTTGCAGCAGGGAAGGCTAGAATGACATTTTGAGTTGCACTTAACTTTCTTTTTCACGCAAAGGCACTTCATATTTTGGCATTTTGTCTTGCACATACATCTTACGAATCCTTGTCCGCTTCCTGTGGACTGAGAAGTAGCTGCAGATCGGAGAGGTATTTCGTGGTCAGGGACGTCTTCAATTCTCATTAAGTTCTTTGGACATACGGTGAATTCTGATCTGGCGTAGAGTTATATACTTTGCCGGCAGGTAATCCGGCATTCTATAGAATGCCTAGGCAATGTATAAAATATCAATCATTTCACAGTTTGCCTGAAACCATCAGGCATTCTATACATTACCTAGGCATTCTATAGAATGACTGATTTCACACTTTGCCGGTAACATATATATATATATATATAGTCGCCTTTATGAGAGTCGCTCTGTTTTGGAAATCGCTATTTGTAACGTGGGAGGACGCCCCTGGACAGCTCAGCTTATCCTTCCATTAATGTCAAAGTTTGTAAGGGTGAACCAGCTTGTAGTGTCTTCGTGCAACGATTTAGAGCCACACTCTACACGAGGAATAATTAAACTGTTACCATTCTCCTCACGTTTGCAGGCTAATCTAATCTGAATGTTTGTTTACTGCAGCAATTTGCACTTACGTATAATTAATATTTAAACACCTTAGTGATCTAATGTGCACTTACGTATAATTAGTAATTAAACACCTAAGTGATCTATCAAACGGGAATTTCCGTAAAAAACTTGAATCCATGCAACAGGACGTTAAAACCATTCACTTGAAACAAATAATTATTGACTAGACATTATCTGCACGACATGCAGATTAAAATCAGATACCAACTAACTTAAGCGGTGATGCGTTTCAGCAATTGTAGTAACCTGACAAAACTTGAATTCCAGGTAGGCATTTCTTACCTTCACCCCTATGCAAATTGAAATAATCAAGTGCTATTGATCTTGGTATCACCCTCAAAACGACTTACTGCCAGTGTCAAATAACGGGATCTCCCCCGAGCCTCCTAGTGCCAAATAACGAGACCTCCCCCCGAGCCTGCTAGTGCCAATTAACGGGGCCATACATATTTTACATTTTGGAGTTACTCCGGTGAGATCAGCACCCCACGCACCTCCTAATAACGCCACTGGTCTCCCACGATTCTATAAACAATACTGTTGTTTAAAAAAATAACTATTACCTGGCGCTTCTGGTATTTAAAAAAGTTTTTAATTTCTTGCAGATATCGAATTGACCAATGGAACGAGAGAACGAATATCGGACAAAAATCCAATTGACCGAGGATGATCCCAAGAACACGCACCAACACAGAGGCCTTAATGCACTGAATTGTAACCATGACACCTGTGACAATGAAAGATGAGTCTTTATTATGGACATAAGGACTGGGTCCCTGCGGGACAAAGTCTCTGCTTCGGCTCACCTGTCGACACATGGCACCTCAAAGTGGTCGTCAGGGAATGAATTTTACCCCTTTTTAGTTTCGTTGGTTCATGAAATTAAAAATTAAATTCTTTTCCAAATTATACTTTTTATTCCATGCAAAACTTGCCTTTTTTTACATTCACAAGCACACATATATATTTATGGGCGTATTAAAAAGCTACTTTTTGTGCTAATGGAAAAATTCATTGCGATGCCCATGTATCTTATCAAAATTTGATGCAATATGTCTTCAGAATAACCGCACAGCTGATAGTGAACATTACCGCGCTTTTTTTGAGACTTGCTATGACATTTTTTTAAAAAAAGAAACAAACTAAAAGATTAATTTTTTAAAAATCTCCGAAGGAAAGGATTTTTCTGAAAAGGTTATCAATTAGAATAAAGTTGGTGGTATTTGAAGAATTGACTGCAGAGGCCCAACATATGATACAGCAATTTTCGCTTAAGCAAGATAAGCGATTAACAAACATGAATCAGTTATAGGTACATGAACATTAGTGTCATTTTCTTAGACTACTTCAGTCCCTTTTTAGATTTTTAAGTCTGCAGCGTAAGTATCAAAAGACCTTAAAATCATTATGAAGTTTTGACATTTGAAACGTTTATGTATGTAAATAAATTTTCCTATTTTCTTTACTATTTTAAGAAACTTTTTTTTATCGTTTCTCCAATTTTAGCTTGTTATTAATGACGAATTTGTTTCTCCCACCAAATTGCCGGGTGGAGCATTCAATTGTCCCTACTAATATAATGGATCAGCAACAAAGCTGATGAGATCAAAGGCTATGCAGAAAGGCGCAACTATAAAAACTTCTACGAAGTCTTAAAAGAAATGTGTGGCCTCACGTCCTCAGGCTCAAGCCCACTTCTCAGCAAAGATGGCAACACTCTCATCTAAGACAAAGGGGAGATGGTGGAGAGGTGGGCTGAACATTTCAACAACATCCTTAATCGCCCCTCGGCAATTAACGACGAAGCCATCAATCGCCACCCCCCCCCAAGTGCCAATTAACAAAGCACTGGATGACCCCACAACACTTCTCGAGACCCAGAAAGCAATTAGTATTCTTTCTAATGGCAAAGCACCTGGTTCAAACACCATATCAGCTGAGGCATACAAGGAGAGGGAATCAGTCCTGACTGAAAGTCTCCAGCAGCTATTTCTCTTGATATGGGAACAAGAGATTATTAAGCAGGAATTCAAAGATGCTTCAACCATACATCTGTATAAAGGAAAGGGATATATACTGGCTTGTGAAAACCACAGAGGCATATCCCTGCTTTCTATAGCAGGAAAGATCCTTGCCAGAATCCTTTTCAATCACCTCACAGCCCATCTTGACCAAGGACTCTTGCCTGAAAGCTAGTGTGGTTCCCGAAAAGAGCGATGAACCATCGACATGGTGTTTGCTGCCAGGCAGCTGCAAGACAAATGTCAGGAGCAGAACTCCGACCTTTTCTACATCTATGTTTAACTGAACAAGGTTTTCGACACGATTGGCAGAGAGGGTCTGTGGAAGATCATGGCTAAATACGTTTGCCTAAAGAAATTTATTGCCTTGGTGCAACAATGCCACGTAGGCGTGCAGGCCAGAGTCCAAGACAGAGGAGAGTCATCTGACCCTTTCCCAGTCACAAACGGTGTCAAGCAGAGATGCGCCCTTGTACCAAAAGTTTAGCCTCATGTTTTATGCCATGCTGACAGAGGCCTTCAGACACGATTATGTTGGTGTCAAACTGAGGTACTGCACAGATGGAAAACTGTTCAACCTTCGGAGGCTCCCGGCAAAAACCAATGTCATGATAGACAAAACCAGGGACCTGCTGTTTGTTGAAATGTGTGTCCTCATTGCTGCCTCAGAAGATGACATGAAGCGCAGTGATAACATGTTCTCCAGCTTCTGCACAAAGTTTGGTTTGACAATTAACACAAAAAGACTAAGTCCTTTATAAACTCTTGCCTGGAAAGCCCTACGTTTGAGCCCACCATCACTGTCAACGGCCAAAAACTCAACGCAGTGAGACGTATCACATACCTAGGTACCACACTGTCTCAAAATGTCACCATCGATGACGAAGTGAATGTCGAAATTGCCAGGGCCAGCTCAACTTTTTGCAGGTTGTACCCGAATATCTGGAACAGAAAAGGCATTACACTCCAGACCAAGGTGAAAGTATACAAGGCAGTGGTGCTCCCTACACTGCTATATGCATGCGAAACATGGACTGTGTATAAACGACATGCTAAAAAGCTGAATCACTTTCACACAAGTCTCAGGGAGATCCTCGGCATAAAGTGCCAGGACAAAATTCAAGACACAATGGTACTGACCAAAGCAGGTCTCCCCAGCATCTTCACCCTCCTGAAGCAGTCACAGCTTCGCTGGGCAGGGCACGTAGCCCGAATGCCAGACGAGAGACTACCAAAGAGACTCTTCTATAACGAGCTCCAGCATGGCCAGCGGTCCCATGGTAGACTAAAGAAACGCTTCAAAGACACATTGAAAGCCTCACTGAAAACGTTTGCCATCACCCCAGACACGTGGGAAAGAGCTGCAACGGACTGGACCACCTGTAACCAATTAATCCACAAAGATGCCAGGACATGCAAGGATAACAGGATCACCGCCGCAGATAAAAAGATGCAAGCCCGAAAGGCTGGTGCTGCAAACCCTCCAGGAGACGTCCCACTTGACCCATGTTTGTTCTGTTTCAGATCGATCGAATTAATGCATTTTTAAACTTTATCTTTTTATAGCATAGGTATCAGTCTGCTGTTGACATCCACTAGTTCACCTCGTGACCACATCCCCGTGGTATTAAAACTTTTGGCCGGCGCGTATGAGGTGTTTGGGATAAAAAAAATGTTTAAAAAAAATTAAAATAAAATATACCCCGTAAAAACAAAGCTTTTGACTATAAATACTTTATATATGAAACAGAAATAAAAGTATTGATTTTATTTAAAATTATATGCACAGCGCAAAAAACATTTACCATTTGAACCGGACTTAACTGTCTTGCTGTCAAACGGGGACGGGTAGGGGTGGGGGTGTGGTCACCGATTGTGAGAGGGAAACTCCAGCAAACACGTGGATGTCAACAACAGACGGCTACCATACATTTATATAGGAATAAACTAAAAGTGCATTAATTTAATTAGGGTACATTCAATTGATCCGCCACTTTGATACAATGCGTTGTTAGATGAAACAAGTCTATGTGCAAAGTTTCTGCTCGATAGCATGACACACACACATATATATATATAAAGGCTTCGGCAAATACGAAATCAGCCATTTTTACATATCCGGCTCCTGCAGAATTTAAAATATTAATGCCACACAACTTTACTCTTTATACAAGTTCTAACATACAAGTAAAGCTAAGTATTTTATTCATTCGAAACAAGAAGTGTAAAGAATGCAAAATTCATAAAAAGAAACATATTCTTTTCGACTTTTTCAATGTTCTTTAACCAGATTATCACCGTCTATTTATTCATTACCAAGGCATATTCAGTCAAAAGTGAAACAACAATCTCTTACTTAAAATTAAAAAAATAATAGGGATAAATAAAGAACACAACTATACAGGCAAACAATCATGTCATTCATAGCTCATTTCAGTTTAAAAATACCTTTAAAAATAACGTTATCCTGGAATTTCCTCAAGAGTTAGAGAATTCTTTACCTATAGAGCAGAGGTCGAGAAACTTTTTGTCCTATGGAGCCATAAACACCACATATTTTGAAAAGTAGTTTGGGTACAAGGTTTAAAATTAAGGATTCAAGTAAATCATGTGTGTATTTTATATAATGTCAACACTAAAAGTACAATAGTTATGTCTCTGAATACTTTTAATAACATTTTATGCTGTTTTTTTATGTGCAGATCAAAGGAGCCTGAATAAATGTCTCTTAAAAAACCGAATATTTGTCTCAGAGCAAAATGCAGCCATCAATAGAGCCACATATGGCTTGCGAGCCATGGTTTCCCGACCCCTGCCATAGAGACAGTGCAGTAGAAAGAGATCTGTTGAAACAAGACGATTCAAAGAGATTATTGAGCCATGGTAATTGAATGAGATCCGTCCAGGCAGGGCAGTTGAGCGGAGAGGAGCTGAAACAATAATTTTGGTACTTGAAATCAATTCACATTAACAAAAGTCAACACAACCATTCCTGTGCCGCCTTCGCGATAACTTGAATGCCATTATTACAATTAAAGGCATATTTTATTGAATAACTTGAATAGTTGCGACGTTCACGCATCGCTGCCGCGCAGAATTTGTGCATTATTTCTAGCTGGCCACATTAGACTGTATGTATGGAAATTGTATGACGATGTCGGCAATTAGCTTCTTCAAAGAATAATGTTTGTCTGTCGTGCTTTCGTCGGTCTTGACGACTAGGAATCATACATGTACAGACGAAGGAAGGAATAATACAAGAAACTTGATATATATATATATACGTTTATATTTCAGTGATTTTTGAGGCAAAAATATTTATTTAAAAAAATACAGCGATTTAAAGACGCTGCAAGAAAATAACCCACAAGGTAAGGATTTGTTGCAAAGCACGACGGGTATATTTGTAATTTATAAAAAAGCCGACTTTTTAAAAATCCTTTTAAAACGACATACACACGCATTAGATGCACTGGTATTGTAAATTAATGAGTGTGTCCGTGTTTGCGTGTGTAAAGGCTAAATATTTTGCGTAAGATGCATAAACTATTTTAAAATTGTTAAAAGGTAACTTAAAATTTTGATCAAATAAAAATGCAGTGTGTAAGGATAAATGGTCTTTAACATGTTTACAATGCAATGGGCTTGAAAAACTTATGTAAAGGCTTTCTTCGCTTACACTGTGTTGTACTTGAATGTATATTTTGTTAAATTCAGTACTGGTGAAGCTAATGCATTGCCGCCACCATTGTTATGTTGGTAACAATCATTGTTAACTAAAACACCAGACTATGGTGGGAGTATTGCCTCATTAAGGGCAGCATTTTCAACTAAAGGAATTTATTTTTAAAGAAAATCCTGGTATTTTTCTTGGCTCACTCTCACAATACAAAAAGCAGAGATACTTCTGTCCTTTAGTCTTGCCGAAAAAAGAAAAAAGGAAAGTATATGGTGTATATAAATGGTGTTTCAAAAGTCCTTTTTAATTAATTAACGTCGGCTAGGACACCCTAAACTAAGCTTTAACTCTTTCGTAACTATATTTAATCCTTTATTATTTAGATGTAACCCTTAAATATCTAGATTTAACTTTTCAGTATCAATATCTCTGGAATATCAAGATGTAACCATTGGGTTTTAAGATTTATCCCATATGTCTCTAGATTTTAAGAAATCAGCACCTACTCTACATATACATTCTCTCTATCCCACAGAAAATGGTGAGCCTTCATGCTTTACTGAAACTGAAAAACGGCTTTCTCATCGCCATCATCGTCACCATCAACCTCATTTGTCTGCTGTCAGTCTCCCTGCAGAATGTTATAACCTGGAGATCCCCACACCAGCATATCGACGATGACCCATACAACTACTCAAACATTGCTAGGGTGAACGCGATGACCAACACGACGGTCAACATGAAACTTGAAATCATGAAGCTTGAGCTCAACGACACCAAGGTCACCAATGATGCCATGTTCCCGGCCAAGCAGATCGGCCGGTACATCATGGTGGACGCCGATCGCTGCCGCGGGGTCAAGGACCTCGATATCATCATCATCGTGCACACGGCCCCGGCCAACATGGAGCGGCGACAGCGGATCCGGGACACCTTCGGCAATGAGGACCTCTTCGTCCCGTTCCGCGTGCGCACGGCGTTTCTGCTGGGGAAGACTTTAAACCGAACGCTGGAGCGGATGCTGTGGTTCGAGCACGCGACCTATAATGACACCGTCATGGGTGACTTCATCGACGACTACCACAACCTGACACTCAAGGGTGTCATGGGGTACCGCTGGGTGAGCGAGCACTGCAACAACTCCAGGTTCGTGCTCAAGATCGACGATGACGTCATGATCAACATGTACAAGCTGCTCTACTCGTTCCTGAACCACATGAGGGGCAAGTCAAAGTCCATCTTCTGTAACCTCTGGCGCAAGGACACGGCCCACATCATGCGGCAGGGCAAGTGGAAGGTCGAGCCGCACATTTTCTCCAAGCGCAAAAAGTTCCCGTACGACTACTGCAGCGGCTTTGTGGTTCTCATGACCACCGACCTGATAGGCCCCATGTTTGACGCTGCGATGACCACTCCGTTTTTCTGGATCGATGATATGTACTTGTTTGGCATGCTGCCCAGCGTAGTGGGCGGGGTCACGTACTACAACTACGCGCTTGGCCTCAACATAACGCTCAATGAGCAGAAGGCGCACGAATGCACAAGGACTCAGGGCCCCCGGTGCCCGATCTTCGCTTCCGCCGTTACTGACAAGGGTTTCTGGACCTACTGGGACCTCATTAAGGGAATTTACACGCAGACCAACTCGTGGCGCGTGGAGAACAAGATTGTCACGTGATATGTACTTTTTTAATTTTCTCGATTCCTGCTCCTCTTAGTATACTACTTTAACCTGCATAGACTGGAAACTCCCCCCCCCCCTCAAAATAGGATTACATATATGTCATCACTTGCGTATTTACGTATTTTTCATAACGAAAATCAGGAAGTATTTAACATATAATTTTATTTGAGTGTATATACAATGGGCCATTAACAATCATTCGCATCATATTCTATGCACAAGCGATGTCGGTATTTCGATTTAAATATTTATTTTAGGTCATAATCGTTATCCATTTCAGTTTTTTTAACATAAAAAGTAATAATAATAATAATTCAACAATGAGTTATTTCTTAAATGATTAATATAAATAATTTTAAAACTATTTTTTTTTCAGGGATCAGGGAAACCGCTAGAAAAGTAGGGGACCCTGAATAGTGGGTACGTGTGGGATCCTTTTGGTAAATAAAAAACACGGACTGGTTTGATGCACATTGGGAAGAGATAAAACCTGTCACTGTGCAGTTCTAGGACACTAAAACATATATCATTTTGAAGGGCCAGTTATAAACTTTCTAAAAACAAGTTCAAATAACTCTTAGGATTTTAAAAATATTTAATTAAAGAATTCGAATCAGAATACACATTTCAGATATGAAAAGAGTTTATTTAGTTAAAATTCAACTTTTTACAACATTTCAGGCTGAAAACTCGCTAACCGCAGTCTTAACAGTTTTCGAAATCGGAAAACGAGAAAACTGTCTTTAAAAAAAATAACTAAATATTTTTAACCACCTTAAAAATTACTTTTCAGATGCGCGTTCGCGCGTATACTAGATGAGCGAATTCGCGTGCAGTGTAACCACAGCCTAAAGATAACGCATCATTCACAGAACCGGCAATCACAAAATTTCATGTTAGCAAATCTAACCATGTACTCTGTATAATCAAATTGGTTTATTATTTATAAAGATATGGCCTAAAGATATTGCCTTATATGGCAATGTTATTTTCCTAAACAAGTTTAGCCACCACCCCCCCAAACACAAAAAATCACTTATTATTTTATAATTTCTTGAAAAGATCAAATCCGCCCATTGTTTTTTGCATTTGAAATAGAAATATATAGATCTACACTCGAATAAGTATATATTAGTATCCGATTTAGCGCATCGATACAATGGGAATCGTCTTGATATTGACAGTAAGCTAAATTCTATCAAATGTGGCCCCAAATTTAAGTTCTCTTGATGTTCACTGCCATTTTTTAAAAACTTGTGACATTACCATGCCTTTCGAAATTGTGCTGACATCCTCTTCAGAAATGTGAATGTCACAACTTTAACGTGTCACACAATAACAGTTTATATTGAATTTTATTTATGGAGTTTCACACAAAATGCACTGGCCTAGACCAATAACACATTTCATTGTATTACGTAGAGCTTAGAAAATTCCAGATTTTAAGGCACTTTGAAAAGACAATAAATCAAGAAAAACCAAGTAGTCAATATTTAGTAAACAAACAGATTGGTGGGGAGCAGAGGCGTCACTAGGGTTGGTGTCACCCGGGGCGGTAGCTCATGGTGTCACCCGGGGCGGTAGCTCATGGTGTCACCCCCTCATGATTTAATCCATAGAACTCCTCCGTGTTTTCCAGTGCCAAATAACGGGAATATATAGAATTTTATGGTCTGGTGTCACCCCCCTGATGGTGTCACCCGGGGCGGCCCACCCCCTCCGCACCCCCCTAGCGACGCCACTGGTGGGGAGGGTAGAGGAATACAGCCACGTTGCGCCAGTTATAAAAAAAAGTACATTCCAGTTGTGAGTTCTCATTCAGACATAACAGAAACCACCCAAAGTCAATCATCTTAATGTCTGTTGGAGTTTGATGTCTACATGATCAAGCACACGACGGTGAAATTAGCCGATTAGAGCGCAACGATATGCGGAAAGTGAACGGGCTGACCAAAAGAATCAGCGACTATATGACCTATTTTTCATAGACCTGTGGAAAAAATTGGAATATAAACATGTATTTAGTGGATTATACAGTCATCGCTATGCAAACCCGCCTTAAAATAAAGCATTTATGTAATAATTATTTATGTTGTCGTTTGAATATCTATTTTCTTGTTGGACTGTAAAAAAAATCGATCCTTTTGTCTATATAGAATAACAATTTTTACTTCATACTTGTTTATTTCGGTTGATGTTTTGAAAATTTAAACCGTTTGGTGGATGGTAGTGTCATTTAGTGGTAGCTCGTCTGATGTAATGATAGTAGGCCATTTTAATAGACGATGGTCGATTGTTTTGATCGTGGCAGTTGTCTGGTGATGTTATGAATGTCTTGATGACAGATTGGTTGGATGATGCTGGCCAGGCAAGATAATGGTATTCTGGTTACATAGCAGTACTCTACATAAAAGTAGGTAATTCAATTGAACAGCTAACTGGTGAGATCTAGATGGTGGTTGTTGTAGATTGATGCGTGCCAGTACGTTCGTGTGTGTGTGTGTGCGTGCGTGTGTGTGTGTGTGAGAGAGAGAGAGAGAGAGAGAGAGAGACCAGGGCCGGCTATAGAGAATTGGAGGCCCTAGGCGAAGTGAATTTGGTGGCCCTAAGGGGTCGTCCATAAAGTAGGTCAAGCCCCAGAGGGGGATGTGTGACAGTTTGTGACAGGAGGGAAGGATGTCCGGCTATGTGTGAGTTCACGGTTTTGTTTAATTAGATTTGTATTATTTTTTAATTTAAAAAAAAATTGTTCGAAATTGTGACGTACTTTAGGTACAGGGAGAGGGATCCAAGATTTGTGACACTTTGTGAGGAGGTGGGGGCAATAGCGTGACGTACTTTATGGATGTCCCCTAAATGTAATAGGAAAATAAAAACGGAAATAATAAAATTACACAATTTATTAAAAACTACCTGTATTTATATCTAAATCAATAAATAACCAAAATTTATGCAAAATATTGGTGCAAATGGCATGAACCAGCGGTCGGGAAACCAGATGTGGCTCTTTTCATGGCTTCATCTGGCTGACTTACAGAAAAAGAATCGATTATTTAAAAAAAATTCAGTCGTCTTTGATGTACATATTTATTACATATAAAAATTATCTAAATCACCTAAATCTAAAAATATAAGGCGCTGAAAATTCAATCTCATCCCTGCAACAAGCAGTGCTTGCATTTGAAAACAAGTTAGAACTCTTCATAGGCGACATTAAAACAGGTCGTCTACTTCACTTTGAAAAACTGGGAGAGTTCAAAGAGACGTGAACATCAAGCGAACCTGCTCAACATCTTAATATTCAGCATCTAGAAGGCTCCACGTCTAATCTCCTGCAGTCATTTAATGCACGGTTTGAAGAATTTTTGAAACTCAAACGCACTCGTCTTTTTAAGTTCATCACCCATCCACACGAGTGTGTAGTGGACAGCATTGACCTGAGTTGTATCCTGGGTGTATCCGTCTGAAATTTTGAGCTCCGGCTGCTGACCTGAAAGCCTCAGACATGTCGGTGAATAAGTTCAAGTCAATGAATGATGACGTGGAAAGACTTGCAGGATATCAAGCACAGATGGCGAGCCAACACAAAGGGACAGCCATGGAAAAACTTCAATTCGCAGACCAGCTGATTGTCAAAACTTAGAACACGCTTCCCGTAATATACCACACACTGCATCGTGTGAGTATTGCTGTACTGACAATACCTAAAGAACATTAAGACCAACAAGCGATCCCGTTTAACGGATGGAAGTCTCAACGTCTGCTTGAAGCTTAACCTCTCCACGAATCAACCATTCAGACTAAAAGCCATCAGCAATGGCGTACAGCACCATAAGTCGCATCAACAGCAACAGAATAGCAATGTTATTAAAAAAGAATTCAGAGATATATTTACTGTTCTTTTAGTGTTGACATGTACTAAATGATTTACTTTTGTGAAAATATTGATGATATTGAGCAGACAATTGTTAATATTATATAGTAAAGATATTGAGCAGACAATTGTTAATATTATATAGTAAAGAACCTGGGTGTTCTTGTGTTTACTATCTCTAACTCTTTCACTATAATCTTCACACAGTACACACTATTGGTTAATTATTGTTCAAGCACTGACTCCAAGTCTGATGCACAACTAGATTCTGGTTAATCTAATACTTGTTCCTATCTCCGTCTGTCCGTGTGTGTGTCTGTGTGCCTGTTCTTATCAGTGCGTCCCCTCAAATACCCGTCAGTTCCGCCCCCTAATTCCAATTGTCCGAAAGTCAACTGTCAATCCTCTTGAACTACCCCTTGGTAAGACGGGGGTGGATTTGGTTAGAAGTAACCGATCTCTGGTCACTAATCCCCATTCCCTCGTCCGATACTTCGACCCGTTTCCAATTGTCGGCGTCCTTTCATCTACCAGTTAAGGCACTTGCACCACCTCTTCGCCTGAGTCCATAGGACTGACTCCCGTGGCTAACACCAGAGCTAGACTTATGGTAAGCCTGCTGCGTTCTCGTCTTCAAAGGATCGTTCACGGCTTCAATGCTTCTTGATTCAAGCGAGGTAACATCTGAACGTCACATTTCGCACCTCTGGCCTTCTGCCACGTTCAGGGCTTCTACAATATTTTAGTTTGAGAAAAATATTTTAAATTTGTATTTATCCATAAATGGCTAATTTTTAACACTTAAACAAAGTTTTCGAGATTTGAACAGAAACTTAAAATAAAAACAAACAAACAAACAAAACAAACACGCAAATTAATAAATAAATTAAAGTTTAAAATAATGATACGCTTAGAAATAACATTGACACCAGAGAAAATAAAGGTTTGAGTTTGACTTTACTCTAACTTTGACACTTTGACTCGTTTAATTGCGAAATTTTTAATCTTTGACTGAAATTATCAATTTTGCTCTGGAAATTAATGATTTTTTTTTATTCGAATGACCACATCTTTGACTCAAATAAACAATTTCGTTCATGATATAACAGCGTGAAAGCAAAAATAAAGAAAGACATATTTTGTATTTTTAATTCATCGTGTTCTATTTTCTTTTTGTTTGCTACTGCTAGTTATTTATTATTTGCACTTATATAGCGTGGTACCCCAAGCTATAGCTGGACTCACCACGCGCAGAAAGCAAGAAACTTACAAGTACAACCAGTGGCGTGGCTAGGGATTTTTGGGGCAGGGGCTTGGCCTCTTTTGAGGGGACCAGCATTTGACATTAGACATCTTGACATGAGATAATATAAACTCCTTTGTGGGGGGGGACTGGGGGTACTTTTGTATTTGGACCTCTTCCCTCTCCACTAGCTACGCCCCTGCCTACAACTTGACAAAAAATACGCACCACTCCAAATCTTCTAAAGAATACACACCATAATTTACGTTAAGTCAAGACATGGACGTTTATATCTCTAGAATGTATGGCGAACTAAGAGCTCATCTCAAACAATAGATACATCCAGCGTTATTGATGTAGCTAACAATAAAATTATAACAAAAATAAAACTTACATCCTTTTTAAATTATTTAATTATTGTAGCAATGGCTGAGAGATTTATAAGTTACAATTATACTGGAAACGCCGGCATGGAATTGCATTCTATGAATTATTTCATTCCATGACTGAGCTGCATTCCATGCATCCCGTCTATCCAATTATAAAAATCTAATAAGGTATTTCACACAAAAAATGTCACAAAAAAAAATCTAAACAATGTGACAAAGTTTTGAAAAACAAAAATTTTAAAATATATGGATCAATTACCAATCAATTGCTGAAATAGTCTACTATGATCGCAGTAAATCTGTGCTATAAGACCTATAAGTATCCTTTCGCCTCGCTAGACGATGGTGCATCACAGGTTGTTTGGGTTTCATTTCGTGCAAGGAACTTGCTCTTTTTCACATATCTTCATAAACATAAAGTGAAGCTTTCCCCACTGGTTTCCATGTAAGCCTTCAGTGCCTCGATTGGGATGCCAATGTACTGCAGCATTTCCTTTTCTGAGTCGATTAATGCACCTGCTAATCTCATCTTTGATGGGAATATTGTGTTCTATTAGCAGGTCATTTTTAGCTGGTTGAATATCTGGTTTTTTTTTTGTTTAGGCCTGTTTAAAAGCTCTTCAAAGTGTTCCTTCCTACTCCCTCTCTGTTGCTCTTCACTTGGTATTGCGTTTCCCTTTTTATCCTTCATTAGTCTCGCTGTCTTGTTATATTTCTCAGACACTGTCTTAGTGGTATTAAACAGTTCCCTTAATTTTCCCTGGTGAGCTTATTTGAAAGTTTATCAATAGATTCTATCTTTTTTCTCTTGATACTTTTTTAAAACTTCCTATTTGAAACTGCTTACTCTTTCTGCGACTTAATTTTCTGGGCTCGTGTGTGGCTGCTTTCATTTCTTATTTATTGTTTCCGCTTTATTCTCTTTTTCTTAGTGTACCTGCTGTTATCCATTCTTTGTGTGCCCATTTCCCATTCCCTAACACTTCTTAGCAAGTTGACTGCACTATTTCTTTCAGCGGTCTCATCTTCGAGTCTTTCGAGTAGGGCTTGGAACTTATCGGATAGTGAGATGTTGAATTCATCCTTTTGGCTTGGAAGTTATTATAACGAGACCAATATGCTTGTTGCTACGTATACTGTCTTTTTATCTTTTAATTCAGCTTGACCTCAAGAAGATGGTTGTCTGAAGCAACATCAGCTCCCATCTTTACATGTACGTCTTGGAGAGATCGCCTGAATATTTTTACACCGCGCGACACACAAGCATAAACATTTACAGACTGAATTCCCCGTGCTGTAAAACACGGGGATGGGATCACTGGAGTGAAATCAAGTGACCCGTACATGTTACATAAAGATACATAGAGATAAACTAAAAACTCATTCATTTAATAAGGGTTCTTTTGAGCCATCTTAAATTTTAATGCAATAGATTGTTAAGCGACACAAGTCTATGTGCTTAGTTGCAGCTCGATAGGATAATGGGAAGTTGGGCATTTTTTACTTTTGTGTCTCCTTGGTTCCACGACAGACAGAAAGAGAGAGAGAGAGATAATCAGAAATAGAGACGAGAGAACGACAAGACCTTCAAGCTAATATAATGGATTTAAATATGACCCACTTTACATGATACTATCGAGCTGAAATTTAGCAAAAAGACTTGTGTCACCTAACGATGCATTGTATCCAGATTTCATATCGAACGAATGAGCCGTAAATGACTTACTGAATTTTTAGTTTTTCTCTATACAGCATGTGTAGGCGTTTGCTATAGTTGACCTCAACGGGTCTCTGATTTCACGCTAGCCCTCGATGTCAAAAGGGTCCGTCACGGTATGTCGCGTGGTGTGTATTATTTTGAACATAATATTGTTAGTTATGTCTCATGTATAAGGGATTTATAGTAGGGCAGCGGAAATTAACGATAAATTTCTCGATTAATCGTTAAAAATTATTTTAACTATTAATTTACCCAGCACTTACAAAAGAATGGAATTGAAAAAGTTAAAAAAAAAATATTAATAATAGCGGCCGCTAATTAATAACAACATTCCTAACGAACATTTTGATTTTAAACTATTGACTGACGGGAATGTTCAAAATGTTGATAAAGTTTGCCTACCATGTTACTAACACTTTGCCTACTTATCAAACCAAATGAAAAGCGTATTAAGCTAATGGCAGTAATGGAGTCTGACTCAGACAGAAAATGACGAAAGCTCTTCTGATTAATTGCTGCGTTACAAAATGGAGATTAAAGTTCCTGAATCCATTAACCCTCTGCAATGGTGGAAACTTAATGAAAACCGATAATATCCGATAATAATGCATACCAGTTACCCCAGTTCCATGTGAATGATTGTTCAGCTCGGCTGGTTACTTTGTCAATTAGACCCGCTCATCACTTGAACCAAATAATGTCAATACACTAGTCTTTTTGAGTAATTGGTTAAAAGATGACATATAAAGGAGACATTCCAGTGTTATTTAGATTTTCAACAACAACGTTTAATAAGTGTTACTTATGACATGAAATAAAAAAAATTTCTTAATCGAAATTAACGATAAATTAATCGTTAACTTTTCAAAAGTTACGATTAATTTTATATTAATCGTTAACAGCCCTAATTTATAGTCCAAGACTTTGTTTTTACGGTTTGTTAATTTATCTTTATACTGGTGGCAAACTACCATCTAGAAGTAACACCTGTTATGAATTACTTCGAGTAATACCTTGTAGGGTGGAGAAACAGACGTGGAGGATAGAATAGAGTCGTTATTTCCTGTGTATATGTGGAGTATGAAAGCTGGAAAAGATACAGGACTGGCACAAATTAACAAGCAGTTCGAAAGTTGGCACAAATCTTATCAGGGATCAGCTGAAACCCTTCTTTCTTCAGATTTATCGAAGCTCTAATGCGGGAGCATGCCCTTAAACGGACGCAGCTTACCCATCTGCTAATGAATGTTCATTCTCTGTTGGGTTGAGCCGTTAGGCTCTTAAAACCCGGTTCAATTTTTCGCAGGCGAGCCTCAGCATTCGGGCATCGCCGTAGAGGTAGTCCTCTGCAGGTGTTGCAACTTCACCAAATAAAGCCCCGTCCAACTCGGGGCAACTCTCTAGCACATGGGTCACCGTTTCCTCCGGGTAGCCACACAACCTACAGGCCAGTTCCCTTCTAGTGTCAAACTTGTATAGGTAGTTTCGTATGGGACAATGGTCAGTTCTCATTCTAGTTATGAGGGACTGACTACCACGGTCAAGTTTCCACCAGGCATCGCTTTTGCTCGGTCGCGGCAGTTTCTGGTATACCTTTCTGGCCGTATTCCCATTCTTCCAGCCCTCAAGCCATTTCTCTCGGAAATGGTCTTTTAGCCACGACTTGACCCCCAGTTGGGTCAAGGGCTTATCGGGTTGGGGCTGGGCTGCGCCTGCCCTGGCCAGTG
>MUZC01004546.1:566066-582417 GCA_002072015.1 Radix auricularia | reverse complement strand
AAAGTGCCCGAGGATTGGAAATTAGCCTATGTAACGCCGCTCTTTAAGAAAGGTGATAAGTCAGACCCTGGTAATTACAGACCTGTATCACTTACTAGTATCACATGTAAATTACTGGAACACATAATATATAGCAGAATAGTTAACCACCTTGACAAATATAATGCCCTATGCCCACACCAACATGGCTTTAGAAAGAACAGATCATGTGAAACACAATTGATAGGCCTAATAGATGATCTATCAAAAGGCTTAGATAATAATGATCAAATAGATACAATATTACTAGACTTCTCAAAAGCATTCGACAAAGTTCACCACCTTAGTTTACTCAAAAAACTTAAATACTTTGGAATCTCAGGTCCCTTACATCACTGGATCCAAGATTTCCTATTGGGTAGGGAGCAAACTGTAATAATTAATGGTTCTAAATCTACACCAATAAAGGTTAACTCAGGAGTTCCACAAGGAACTGTCCTAGGTCCCTTACTATTTTTAATTTATATAAATGACTTACCCAACAATATCTCAACAGGAACTAAAGTTAGGTTATTTGCTGATGATTGTATAATCTATAGAACAATCAAGTCAGAACAAGATAGCAAAATTTTACAAAAAGACTTAGATGAATTAATAAAATGGGAAACTAACTGGAGTATGTCCTTCCACCCAGAAAAATGTCAACTGCTAAGAGTAACAAAGAAAAAGAAACAAATAAATTCAAAATATTTCATTCATGGAAAAGAACTAACCCAAACTAAAGATGCGAAATACTTAGGAGTCATAATAAATGAGAAACTATCTTGGAATCCCCATGTCAATGAAGTTATTAAAAAATCAAACAAAACCTTAGGCTTTATAAAAAGAAACTTTTACAAATGTAACAAAGATATAAAACTAAAATGCTACCTAACCCTGGTGAGACCTATACTAGAATATGCATCTTCTGTATGGGACCCATCCACCAAAGAAAATATTGATAAGTTAGAACAAATCCAAAAAAGAGCTGCCAGATTCATTACTGGAGAATATTCAAAACTGACAAGAGTAACACCGTTAGTTAAATCATTAAACCTTGAAACACTAGAGGATAGAAGAACCAAGAGTAAATTAGTAATTATACATAAGGCAATTAATTCTAATTTAGAAATACAACACAAAGATAACCTAATACAACCCTCAAATAGGCATAAAGTTAAAAACACCTTCCTTATTCCATATGCAAGAACAAATACATACAAGTTTTCTTTCTTTCCGTCCGGTATTCGGACGTGGAATGGGTTGCCTGAAGAAACCAGGAAAGCCTCCACTTTATCATCTTTTAAGACTCTAGTAAGAATACAGGACTAAACACAAACCATAGAAATACGTAGGACGCAATAATCTTCTGTACAGAAGGAGTGTCTGTAACATATAAGATAAGATAAGATAAGATCCGAGCTGATAATTTAAATATCTTTTTCATCTATTACCTTCTGCGGTAGGGTACTCAACAGTTTCCCCAATTTTTCAGGCTCCTACGTACACAAAAACTTGGAGATTTAAAGATACGTCTTTTTCTATAGATCATATTTGTGGGGGGGGGGGACTATTTTTAGGCAATCGTCCCCATAGTGAGAGATGATGAATTATTTTTTGCCTCTTACCATCGCGAAAGGGTACTCAACATTTTCCCAAAGTTTCAAGCTTCTACTTGTACGGAAACTTGGAGACATAGAGTTGATTCTGTTTTATATATCCCATTTTAGGAGGGAAAAAAGGGTTTGGGCACCCGGCAACCCATGAGAGGAAATTTTTAAAATTTATATAACTATTCTCCATGTTAGCATCGTAGGGTGTCATTAAATTAGCTACAAAAACCTTTATACTTCTACCTACAAAGGAAATGGGAGAATGATTAATTTTCAGTTTTTATATGGCTCATTTAATGGAAAAGCTACATTGGGGCCTCCGCTCGTAGTAAGTAATAATTTAAATATATATATTTACCTGTTACCATCGCGGAAGTGTACTTAACAACTTCTTAAAGTCTAAAGTTCTACATACTCGGCAAAAAGGACAAATAGTGATTTTCATTTTTTACAGATAAAGAGAACTAGCTTTGGGCCCCCGGCCTACATAATTTGATATTTTAAATTTCCTTTTCGTCGTGAGAGGGTACTCAACAACTTCCCATATTTTCATGCTACTTCGTTTACGGGAAATTGGAAAATTAGTGATGATTGAGTGAGTGAGTCCATTAAAAACTATATTTGGGCCTCAGGTCCCCAGTAAGGGATATTTTAAATATGTTTTCACCTGCTACAAGCGTGGAAGTGTATTAAACAACTCCCAACGTTGCATGCCTTTACGTAGTCGGGAAATATGAGAATTAGTGATTTTGAATTTGTATATAGCATATATAAGGAAAAAACACATTTTTGGGGCCTCGGCTCCCATGAGTGTCAATTATAAAATTATTTTACGCCCATTTTCGTCATCACGGGGTACCCAACAGCTTCAAAAGTTTTATGTTTTTACCTACACGATGAATTGGAGAATTTGTGATGAGTCCGTTTTTAAATATAAGTGGGAATTTAACATTCTCTTTCGCCAATTATCAGGAGATTGTACTCAGCAAGTTTTTTAGACACATTTTCGTTGAAAGCTAAATTTTAAAAAAAAATTTGTTACATGTCCCTTGAATAATTGTCCGAATATATATCTAAGTGAACAGCATTAGCATTTAAAAAAAAACAACTAAAGCCCCTGAGTCAATTCCTGGATTCAGCACATAGCCATGGTCCTGGGTGGGTAACAATCATTGTTTACTAAAGCACTAGACTATGGTAGGAGTTTCGCCTCATTAACGGCAGCATTTTCAACTGATCGAAGATAATTTTCTAAGAAAGGCGTGGCATTTAGCCTGGCGCACACTAATACTACAAACAGCATAGGTATTTCTGTCCCTTATTCTTGGCGAAAAAAAGGAAAGTACATGGGGTATATAAAAGGTGTTTCTAAATTCATTTTTTAATAAGCGTCGACTAAGAGATCTTATATTTTAGATTTAACTCTTGCGTAACTATATTTTACCATTTATTATTTAGATGTAACTCTTAAAGAACTAGATATAACTACTTAGTATTTACATTAAGCCTTCAGTATCCACATCATTGGAATATCTAGATGAAAACATTGAGTTTTTAGATTTATCCCATGTGTGTCTAGATTATACGAAAACGTCACCTATACTCTACATATACATTCTATCTATCCCACAGAAAATGGTCAGCGTTAGTGCTTTGCTGAAACTGAAAATCCGCGTTCTCATCGCAATGGTCATCATCATCAACCTCCTTTGCCTGCTGTTCATCTCACTCGAGAACGTATTAACCTGGAGATCCTCCCACAGGTACCTCAGCAATGACCCATACATCTACTCGACGATAAACCCGAGAGTCAAGCTGAAGCTGGACACCATGAAGCGTGAGCTCAACGACACCAAGTTCACCAATGACGCCATGTTCCCGGCGAGTCAGATCGGTCGGTACATCATGGTGGACGCCGATCGCTGCCGTGGGGTCAAGGAGCTCGACATCATCATCATCGTGCACACGGCCCCGGGAAACATGGAGCGGCGACAGCGGATCAGGGACACCTTCGGACAGGAGGACCTATTCGTCCCGTTCCATGTGCGCACGGCGTTTTTGTTGGGGAAGACTTTAAACCGGACGCTGGAGAGGGTGCTGTGGTTGGAGCACGCGACTTATAACGACACCGTTATGGGTGACTTCATTGACGACTACCACAACCTGACACTCAAGGGTGTCATGGGGTACCGTTGGGTGAGCGAGCACTGCAACAACTCCAGGTTCGTGCTAAAGATAGACGACGACGTCATGATCAACATGTACAAGCTGCTCTACTCGTTCCTGAACCACATGAGCGGTAAGCCAAAGTCCATCTTCTGCAACCTCTGGTACAACAACACGATGGCCATCCTGCGGCAGGGCAAGTGGAAGGTCGAGCGGCACGTCTTCTCAAAGCGCAGCACTTTCCCGTACGACTACTGCAGCGGCTTCGTGGTTCTCATGACAACCGACCTAATGGGCCCAATGTTCGGCGCAGCAAAGACCACTCCGTTTTTCTGGATCGACGACGTCTACCTGTTCGGCATGCTGCCCAGCGTAGTCGGCGGGGTCACATACTACAACTACGCACTTGGCCGCAACATGACGTTCAAAGTGCAGGACGCGCTGAACTGCACCAGAACTCAGGGCCCCCGGTGCCCGATCTTTGCTTCCGCCGTTACTGACAAGGTGTACTGGACCTACTGGGACCTCATCCAGGACATCTACATGCAGGCCAACTTGTGGCGTGTGGAGAAGAGGATTGTCACGTAATAGGAACTTTTTAAATTTCTCAATTCTTCATTTTGTATGGATTCTACTTTAGTATGCAACAACTAGTAAAAAAAAAAATCAAAGAATTTTTTAAAAATGGATTCCATATATTTTATAGCCTGCATATTTTGTTATAATGAAAAACAGGGAGTTATATTTAAAGGATGAATTTATTTAGAACTGTTTACAATGGGCCATTTGCAGTAATTCGCGGGATATTCTCTGCACAATCGGAGTTTTTTTTTTTAATTTAAATATTTATATGTGGTCACAAATGTTAGCCTTTTGACGTTTCTTAAAAAACCACAAACACAAAAAATAATAATTCATCAATTAGTTATGATTAAAGATTTAATAAATAATATACGAAAACTATGATTTTCGGGCATAATCATGATCTTCAAATTTGCATGCCCTTGGAAGTCTAAACAACCTCAGGAAATTAACACTTCAATTTAAGGCTGTTTAAATTTCCAAGAAAAAAATGCTTTTTTTTTTTTGTCCTGCTTGCAATGAATTGCTTCATTTACTGGTATTGAGTGAATAGTGTAAAGTCGAAACTATCATTTTACCACTCTAAAATCAAACAACTTTCAGGATTTTAAAAATAATAAATGAAACAATTTGAATCCGAATACACATTTCAAATATGAAAACCAATATCTTTGAATTCAACTTTTAAAAACAATAACTGCTTAAAGCTTTCTAGCCGCCATTTTAATAGGTACCACAAACTGAAATTTCAAAATGGGCCAACTTCTTTTTAAATTTTTCTAGTAAATTCTAAGATGGGGGCACCAAATTTGTTCATATATTTTCATAAATGATAAAGTTATGAACATTTGAATTTCAGTTTTCTTTTCGTTTATTTTATTTATTTTTTGACAATATATGTCAGTTTTAAAATGAGCGAGGGTTCTCAAAAAGTACAAATTTTGTCATTTTCAAATATTTGTTTAAAAAACATTTGTCTCAGAGTTGAAAACGTCCAATTAAATATAAAATAAACGATTGGTTTCAACTATGCTCAGAGAAAATTAGTCAATTCCGTTTATATATAAGATATAATCATGTTGGAAAGGTGCAATCGTTCATATGGACTTAATATAGCCAAAAAAAAGTGTATTATAACAAAATTAAGCAGTTACAAATGTTATTGCAACTACAATCATAAGAAAATGTTATAAATATCCAAATATATATAATTCTCCTCATGGTTCAACCATGTCGGACACAAAGCTGTCAAACGCCACCGACCAATCAGGTGGCAAGAAAAGGTGTGCCGAGGTGGGGGGTCATCGAGACCAACAATGCCTTCAATAAAGGTCAATTACTTTGTTCTTTCAGAACAACAGAATAGCATATATTTCCTAGTGTTGTGGTTATTAGTATTACATTTGCCTAACACGCAGAAGGTCGTAGGTTCAAACCCCAGCTAAGACATACTTTTTTAATTTTTGAAAATATTTGTGTTTGTGCCCGTTCATTTCCCACTTTCTTTTCGAACATGACCTCGCAACACGGCTTTAACCTTTTTTCTTTCTCGACATTGACATAATGACTTTGTGCTCTCCGTTGGGCTCAGTGACAGAAAAGTAGTCACACACTCTCCTTAACAATTACTTTCATAAAATGTCAACCGGAACTAAATCATTAGCGGCGTATGCTACGACGCGGGTCGACTAGTTCGATTTAATAACCGATCTAATAAGTTTAAAAGGCACGAAGACAAAGAACGTGTCGGCAAAAAGCCTTGTATTGTTTGTGTGTTTATGTATGTATGTGTGAATGTATAACGTGTACGCGTGTGTGTGTGTGTGTGTGCGTGCGTGCGTGCGTGCGTGCTTGCTTGCGTGCGTGCGTGCGTGCGTGCGTACGTGCGTGTGNNNGTGCGTGTGTGTGTGTGTGTGTGTGTGTGTGTGTGAGTGTGTGTGTGAGTGAGTGTGTGTGTGTGTGTGTTGAAATCCATAAATAAAATTTACCGAAGTGAGTATGTGCAAATGAGTATGACGAATGCTCCTCGCCAAGGTCGACCGATCAAGCGAAGTGTGTTCACAAGGGCATGTTTAGAGACCAACATTGCATTTTGAGTTTATTTGTCTTGTTCCTTTACAGAATAACACATGATTCGTAGTTTTGTGGTTATAACTTTTGGCTTACATGCGTTCAAGCTACCGCGAGAATTTTTTTTTTCAATGTGTGTTTGTGACCGTTCTTTGCCCCCCTTTTTGTGAACATGGTGAACCCTCGCTAGTGTCGGCCAATCACACCTTATGGTATGCAAGCTGGGGGTCGTGGGCAGGTAGATAACTGCAGAGCGAATGTCTCGAGAGCAACAATGCGTCGGTTGTTCCGCTAACGACGTTCACTCGCGTTATTTTGATTTCTTTGTGCCGTAGTTTGTGTCCTTTCTTTCCCCGTTTGATACGACGGGGACGTATCTAGTTATTAATACTTACAAATTTACTTTTTAAAATAAAAAAAAAATTTGTTTAAAAAAAATAAAAATCAATATAGACTTTAATTAAGTTACAATTTTATGATAATTTTTGTATTTGTGTTTTAAAGAAGCTCCCAAAACAAATATCTTCGTTGTTTTAATGAATGCAATTAAGAGACCTAGACCGAATATATATGCGTAAATGACCTACAACGAAGATCTGGATTATTTTATACCACTTCTTAGTCTGATATGTGGAAGAGATAGAGCTCTCTGAGTGAACATAATAATTATATTAGGGCTGTTATCGATTAATTTAAAATTAATCGTTAACTTTTGAAAAATTACCCAATAATTAATCAATTTTTTTTTAAAATTAAATCTAAAAATAAGATCTATGACGTCAATAAACTGAAAATTTCAAGGGAAGTAACATAAGTAGTTCAATGTAATGTCAATGAATTTAAATTGTGTTATTGTTAATTAAGTAAAAACAATGGTAAATTGTTGATATCATTTTCTATATAAAACAGTTTGTACGTAAAAAAGCAACTATTTTTAATTATTAATAATAGATAATTTATTGATAAATCGATAATAGCATTGAAAAGACTTTCCATAATTTTAATGGCTATTTTATAAATTAAAAAAATTTTAATTGATAAATGTCGTTAATAATTAATGGAGAAATTAATCGATAATTTTCGCAGCCCTAAATTATATATATTTAATCAACAAAACGGTACATTTTACAGAGCATTTTGAATAACTTATTGGTAGAACTTTTACCATGATTTTAAAAATTTGATTTTACGTGTGTACATGAAGCTGTACCAACATTCAACGAACAGACCAGTTACCGCTTTAAGTAACTGCTAATAAACTCGAGAAATTAATGTATACCCTATTAGAACAGGGAATTTTAGGCCTCACAAGAAGTCTAAGATAAACGAAAGTTTCTTCAAAAAGCCTTACTCAAGGAATAAATAGAAAAGGAAACCAAACAAAACTAATAAAAATTACATGTGAACATAGATGCGGTGTTATCCAAAGCCAGTGAGAGAGAGAGAGAGAGAGAGAGAGAGAGGGAGAGAGAGAGAGAGGGAGAGAGAGATAGAGAAGAGAGAGAAGAGAGAGACCAGAGTTGTTCTTTGACGTCTTGTGGGGCTTATACATAACCTATTTTACTAGCATGTACATTTATTTATCTAGAAGCCCGCTTGCAGTGTCAACGACATTTTGTTCGTCATAAACTCGATCGGGTTTCTATAATTAATCACTAAATGATCTTATAAGTTGAGTGGGTTTTTTCACATTATTATTTTTCCAGCTCAGAATTAAAGTGGGACTTGAGCTACTAAAAACCACGTATAAAAACTATCCATCTAGAGTATTTGACATATACACTGATCTCCACCCCTCGACCCAAACTAGACACCCAGGAGTTAAATGATAGAACACTCGCACAATTCACGCCTAACAGGTAACAGCTGTCAAAAATTACTTTAGATATCAATTATGTTCCTTCGTTAGTTTTATGTGGCCAACATATCTCCAAGAAATTGAATAATGAGCTTGAAGAAGGAACAAAAATATTATTTTAGAAAATTCAGAACTAAAAAATTTTAAAGCTGTAGATCTATACCTTTTTTTTAAAAAAAATGTGTTCGATTCATTTCAAAAAGTGTTTGTTAAATTCGTAATACATTAAAACAGCGTATCATCATAAATTGCACATAAGGTTTGACGTGTAATTGCAAATTATAATTATCTTAATAAAAACATCATTATGTGCCAGATTGAAAACCGTCAAAGATGACAAGGTGTCTTAAAATTTATTGTTGGATACTGCAGCGCTTACCTGGTTGACGTTTATCGCTTCTTGTTAGGTGGCTTTTTTTCTCAAGTATTTTTTTTCAAAATTCAAGCTGCTACAAGCATGGAGATGGGGTCTATTATCAACTTCTGGCGTAAGATTTTTGTTTTATTTAATGCTTCCTTGATGTTTTTAAATGGGACTGTTTAAAGAATGTCAATCTCATTCGTAATACATAAACTTTTTTTAAAAATATATAAATGTTGTTTTCACAAGAATGGTTACCGTATGATTTGATGTTCCGACCTCATTCTCAAATGGTATCAGTTTTTATATTTGCGAAATACGATACAGGTATGTTTAAAAAGATACTTTAAATTGTATTTTATTAACAAAATTGATTTTGATGCAAGCATCTCTTTGATATTTAACTTTTCAGACAGTCAAATTATTTTACTAGTCACAAATGTCGACGAAATTTCATCAACAATGTGTAACTCCGTAATCAGAGCAAAATAAATATATTCTTTATATCAGTTTGTAAAAATTCATGAAGTAATATTATGCTATACATCTTTTCTGGAACTCTAACATTTAACTGTCAATCAAATGTTATTTAAGACGCATTTACAAGTCGTTGCAATTTCTCATTTTTAAAAAAAAATATATCTCATCAAAAATTAATCATTAAATGGAACTTCTCTCACACTTCACCGTCTAACTATTGAAAGCAATTTATTAAATCCATCAGTTCTACGCTTTTCTGAATGAAAAACACGATGGCATAACTCAACCATAGAAAATAAACATAATTCTTCAGATTCAACATGAATTTGCTTGGTGTCAGAAAATTCAGACTCTTCATGTGTGCAGCGTTCATCCTAATCTTTTCCTCAATTGCTTTCTTTTTCGCCCGTCTACGAAAATTCAATATTGTGGCATCACCTCCTTCTCAGGTTGACGCCAGCCGTTTACAACAGCTCTCCAAAGCTCGAGGTTCATCTTCGAAATCAGTTGATTCATTGGTGGCCACAAAACTTGATCAGATTAGGCGATACCTGGACGTCAGCGGCAATATGACGTCAAAGCCGTATCCAGCCGAGCGCGTCGGTCGGTACCTGCTGATAAATCCCGAACTCTGCCGAGTCGTCGAGCATCTCGACGTCATCATCGTCGTTCACACAGCCCCGGCGCACTTCGCCCGGCGGCAGAGGATCAGAGAGACGTTCGGCCGCGAGTCGCTGTTCCTGCCCTTCCACGTCCGCGTGGCCTTCATGCTGGGGAGACCCCAAGACGAACGGCTTCATCGTCTGCTAAGGATCGAGCACGCCACGCGCAACGACACGGTCATGGGCGATTTCCTCGACGACTACCACAACCTCACCCTGAAGGGCGTCTTAGGCGTCCGGTGGGTTAGCCAGCACTGTCCAAAGTCCAGACTCGTGCTAAAAATAGACGATGACATCATGGTCAACATGTATAAGCTGCTGCACTCCCTTCTGAGCCACATAAAGGGGAAGAAAAAATCATTTTTCTGCAACGTCTGGGATAAAGACAGCAGCCCCATATACCGAGAGGGCAAATGGGCAGTCGACCCACGTGTCTTTCCGGGACTCGACTTGTTCCCGTACGACTATTGCAGCGGCTTCGTGGTCCTAATGACCACTGACATGATGGGCCCCATGTTCGACGCAGCGATGACCACCCCGTTTTTCTGGATCGACGACGTCTACCTGTTCGGCATGCTGCCCAGTGTAGTGGGCGGGGTCACGTACTACAACTACGGTGTGGGCAAGTACTTTACCTTCAGCGAGGAGACAGCGATCGGTTGCCTCAGGAACCGACGATTGAACTGTCCGATCTTCGCGTCGCTCACCACCGAAGAACGTTTTTGGTATTACTGGAATCTGATCAGTCGCTTGTTCACCACCAGCTCGTGGAGCGTTGAATCCAAAGTAGTCCAGCGATGACAAGAGCTTGTCCAGGTCTAAGTCTTTATTGTTAAAGTTACACTTAAGTTGTTTAAGTTTGATTTTTTTGTTATTTTTTATCCGTCGAATTGTTGGGGTAAATTTTGTTTTAAAACTTTGATCACACTCCCCTTTATCAACACACACACACACACACACACACTCACACACACACACACACACACACACACACACACACATACACACACACACAGAGATACACACACACACACACACACACACACATATATAATGTTCTAATAATTTGAAATATTTTTTAACTACTTTATATATTCGTTCTATAGCCCGTTCGTTCATAAGCCGACCCCACTTTTTTTAAAAGAGATTAGTTTAAAAAGTATGTAACCCGCTCGTAAACGAACTTCCAAAAAATAATAGGACAGCGTAAACAAAATAGTTCAAACTTTTTAAAAACTGCAAGCTACATCGGTCAACATTTGTAAAACAATTTATTAAAACTTTTACAAAGCTAAATAAAAACGAATAAATAATAATATTTTATAGCTTCTGGTAGAGCAGGCGAATCTTGTAGAATGTAAACAGGGAACTTGATGATCTTACAGTACCAACACCGATATTCAATGTACAATTAGTAACCACTTATGAACCACTCGTTAGCCGACCCCCGAAACTTTTCCCTTAGATTTTGTCCAAGAAAAGTCGGCTTTAGAACGAGTATATACGGTATGAGGATTCAAAACTTTATAGATTATATAGTAGTTTGTGGGAATCGTTTTATTCTTCCAGTTAATCGATATTTATTTTTAAGCGTTTTCAGGTTATACTTTAGGGCTGCGGAAATTAACGATTAATTTTTCGATTAATCGACAAAAATGTTATCGATTAAAATTATTTTAATGGAGAAATAGCGATTATCACGGATATATTTACCTTGAAAAATATTCTCGATTGATTAATAAATAATTAATTATTAATATTTAATAATAGTTTGCTTTTTTACGTACAAACCGCGCGATTTTTAAAAAAAATATTTTAAAAGTGTAAATTTTCAAATAAACTGTTTTTATATGGAAAATGATTAAGAAAATTAAAAACTGTTTTTACTTAATTAACAATAAAAAAAAATTAAATTCATTGACAGTATATTGAACTGCTTATATTTAAATAAAAAAAAATTATCGATTAATTATTTGGTAATTTTCAAAAGTTAACTATTAAATTTGAATTAATCGATAACAGCCCTAATAACTTATTTCGCGGCATCTTTTTTTTTTTTAGCTAGTAATAGACGTTAATTAAAGAAATAACACGCGTCTTCTTAAGTTAAGTTTATTGTAGTTCCTGTATTTTTTCTGCGAAATTTAGCGACGCGTTAAATGATTGATAAATATTGTATCGTATTTTAAAACACAACGTTCGGAACTTCTAATTACGCTTCAAGTGTTAAAATAGATACGATTATATTTGTTTGATTAAAAAAAAGAAGATAAAAATATTAACCGTTCGAAAAAATTCGTAGACTCCAATTTTTACCCTTTTCAGTTACTTGTATAATAAATTAAGTTTTAGGCGATGAGTCTTTGAAATACCATATAGAGAATAGCGCACTCTACTGACCATTATATCTCCCTCTTCCTAAAAAAAGAATAATTTCAGTCTTTAAAAAAGGAGATTTTTTTAGCATAGGGTGGGATATTCCCTTCCTCTTTATTTCATGATAATTTTTTTTAAAACGCAAAAAGTTTAGATCACAATTTCGAGTCAAAATGACGCTAACATATGCCCTCTTAAACGAGTAGTGACTGCAAGGGACACCACTCACGAAGACCGATTTTAAAATCACGAACATTCATTAAGAGCCCTGGTAAATTTATTTCGTGCATGTACGCTGTCACTGTTGACAATTTCAGACTTTCGTGTCGAGTGAATAATTTTGAAAGACGTATTTTGTTTACAATGATTATTTTTGTGAATTAATTTTATTTGTAACATTCGTAACTGTATTTTTAAAAATTAAATGTCAGTTATTTAAACGCATTAATTTTGTTTCTGTATATTAAAAGTTAAAAAGCTGTTTATTATATAAATACAACAGAAAAATAAAGTATAAAACAATCTCTAAGAAATGAGTAAAATTTGTTTGTGAAAACATTTTGAGGATGTAAGAAATGGGATCTTTATTTATTGATAACAATCGCCAGTCTTAGTCGCAGCATATGTAAGCCCCCTTTGGAGCACTTATTTGGCTTAGCTTACTTTATATGCAAACCCTCACAAGATAGATAGAAATAGTTTGAATTAAAATAATCTTATCTTAGATACAAAGACGCTCCTTCTATGCAGAAGATAATTGCGTCCACAGACCATGAGAGATGATCTGTTGTCAAGTGATGCAGCGGTCACAGGCCACGGCTATGGGGGTTCCACGCATTACCCCAGCCACCTAACTATTGTCTAGTTAGGTACCCATTGAGAGCTGGGTGACTCGGGGACTCCTCTGGCCCCGGGAACAAATCCTCGCCTTCGCGTGGATTCGAACTCGTGACCATCGGTATGACAGTCGAGCGCGCTACCTCTCGACCCCCACGTCCCACAATCGTTAGATATCTCAAAAGAAACAAAATAGAAAATATTTTATTATTTTGACTTATGAAAATGCAAAGAGATGTTAATGAAACAATGTTCTGTGTTTAGGTATTTCCTGTAATCATCTCAATGCTTTTAATGTTTTTTGTTTGTCACATTTAATCTTTAAATAGAAATTAACGCAAGAGAACCGATACATAAATTAACGGGCATTACATAAAAATAATAATTTGAGGCCAAATTGTTTAACTTCGTCTTAGTGTGAGGCAAGGGACCGGCGCTTCCAATTTAACTGTGAAGACAAATCATTTTCTAATTACGATTTGTTTTACAGAATAATGAAAATTCAGTTATTTTTAGTAGTGTCCAATTACTTAATATAATAAAATAATATATTTCAGGCATCATTAAACGGGGCCGCGTTGGTCGAGTGGCAAGCGCGCTCGACTGGCGTTCCGATGGTCACGAGTTCGTATCCATGGGCGGGGTAATGTAACACTTGCCAAAAAAAAACAAAAAAAAACAAAAAAAAACAAAAAAAAAACTGCTGCCTTGCAGATGGTCTTGGCTGGCCAAAGGCTATGTAAGCAAATCCAGAAAATACAGCAGGCTGAAGTCGGAGACCACAGGCCAATTGGCGCAAAACTCGTGGCACGCAAAACTCAATATTCCATATTGAGAACGAAGAAGAAGAAAGACATCATTAATTCACGTGTCATTGTAAATTGACATGCAATTATAAACAACTAGCAATTTACCCGCGCTTTGCTGTGGAAATTAGGATTTCAGTTAGCGTTGAGAACCCGAGAAACACCAATTCAAAACACCTATTGATTTTAATCTGAATCAAGATGAATATACTAAATATATTAACTTCAACCGTTCAGGCTCCTACGTACACAAGAACTTGGAGATTTAAAGATGCGTCCTTTTTATATAACTCATATTTGGGAAAAAACTATATTTCGGCAATTATACCCCTAGTGAGAGGTGATTTAATATTTTTTGCCTCTTAAGGGGGGGGGGGTATTCAACAACTTCCAAAAATTTTAAGTTTCTACCTACACGGAAACTTGGAGAATTAGTGTTGATTCAGATTTATATAGCCCATTTTAGGTGAAAAAATGTTTTGGGCCCCCGGTGACCCACGAGAGGAAATTTTTAAAATTAATATAATTATTTTTCCTTCTCTACGTGCACACGTATAATAAGATTTTCAATTTTTATAGATCTCACATAAGAAAAAAACTTTTTTGGGGCCCCGGCCCCCATAAGTGTGTATTTCAAAATTCTTGTACACCGACTTTCGTCGTGAGAAGGTAATTAACAATTTCCCAAAGTTTCATGCTCCTACCTACATTGAAAATTGGATAATTATTAATGAGTCTGTTTATAATATAAGAAAAACTATATTTGGTCCCCCGGTCCCCCATTAGTGGGAATTTTAACATTCTTTTTTGCCACTTTTTGTCAGGAGATTGTACTCAACAATTTCCGAAAGTTTCATGCCTCTACCTACACGGGAAATTGACACATTAGTGATTTTCAGTTTCTACATAGTATAGTTTTGGAAAAAACTACATTTGGGCCCCCGGTCCCCAGTAAAGGATATTTGAAATATTTTCAACCTGCTACCATCGCGAATGTGAATTTAGCAACTCCCCAACGTATTATGTGTCTACCTACACGGGCAAAAAGTGACTTATAGATTTTGAATTTTTATAAATCTCATATAGGAAAAAATACGTTTTTGGGGCCCCGGCCCCCTTGAGTGTGTATTCAAAAAATTCTTTTACACCGAATTTCGTCGTGAGAGGGTACTTAACATATTCCCAAAGTTTCATGCTCCTACCTACACGGGAAATCGGAGAATTAGTGATGAGTTGGTTTTTAATATAAGAAAAACTATATTTGGGCCCCTGGTCCCCCATGAGAGGGAAATTTAACATTCTTTTTTGTCAATTTTTGTCGGGAGCGTGTACTCAAAAAAATCTCCAAAGTTTCATGTTTCTACATATACGGGAAATAGGAGAAATAGTGAATTTCAATTTTTACATAGCTCATATAAGGAAAAAAAACGTTTTTTTGGGCCCCGGCCCCCATGAGTGGGAAATTTAACTCTTTTTTTCCAACTATATATGGGAGCATGTATTTAACAAATTTCCAAAGTTTCATGCTTCTACCTACACGGGAAATAGGAAAATTGGTGATTTTCAATTTTTATAGAGCCCAAATAAGGAAAGAAATGTTTTTGGGCCCCCGGCCGGAGATGAGCGAGTTTTTTAAAATTCTTTTTCGCCAATTTTCATAGAGAGAAGGTACCTAACAACTTCCCAAAGTTTCATGCTTCTACCTACACGGGAATTTAGAGAGTTAGTGATGAGTGAGTTTTTAATATAAGAAAAAGTTTATTTGGGCCTCTGGTCCCCATGAGAGGGAATTATAACTTTTTTTTTGTTGCCAATTTTCGTCGGGAGCGTATACTCAAAAAATTTCCAAAGTTTCATGCTTCTACCTTTACGTGAAATAGGAGAATTAGTGATTTTCAATTTTTATATAGCTCATATAAGGAAAAAAAATATTTTTGGGGCCCCGCCCCCATGAGTGGGAAATTCAACTCTTTTTTTCCAATTATAATTTGGAGCCTGTACTTAACAAATTTCCAAAGTTTCATGCTTCTACCTACACGGGAAATAGGAAAATTGGTGATTTTCAATTTTTATAGAGCCCAAATTAGGATAAAAATGTTTTTGGGCCCCCGGCCCCACATGAGCGAGATTTTTAAAATTATTTTTCGCCAATTTTTGTCATAAGATGGTAACCAACAACTTCCCAAAGTTTCATGCTTCTACCTACACGAGAAGTTGGAGAATTAGTGATGAATGTGTGAGTCAGTCAGTCAGTCAGTCAGTCAGTCAGTCAGTGAGGGCTTTCCCTTTTATTAGTATAGATGATAGGTTCAGCACAGTCATCGAAATATTATACTCAAATATTATACTCCCTACCACATGCTTACGATAAACATGTCTAAATCTGGAAATGATTAGATAAAACATTTCTATGTATGCTAGAAAACCGAAAGATAAAGATCGAAAGTCTTTGAAATTTGTTGAAAGAAATGACAAGGTTTAACTCCTCCTCCCCATGTCACAAATTGTCACAATTATCGGAC